>BJCM01065810.1:0-15306 GCA_018326385.1 Flaveria bidentis | reverse complement strand
TGAAGTGAAGTTTTCATGCGTCCGAATGGACCATGCGCCCCAACAGTGTTCATGCGTCCGATTGGCCATACGACTGAATGTCCATGCGCCTAAATAGTTCATACGCCTGAACAACTTCATGCGTCTGACTCAGTCGCACGACTGAACACTCAGCCATGCGAATGGATCAACCGCATGACTCAGTCGCACGACTGAGCCAGTCGCTTGGCTCAGTCGTACGAATGAAAACTGTAACCTATAAATACCACTTAATTCGTGGAAAAACAAGGGATTTCGAGAATTCATAACCCTAGCCGTCGAAGTTCGTCCAGTTCGTCTCTTCCAAGTTCATAAAACGTTTCTGATCATTCCTAGTCTATTCTTAATGTATTCTAATCGTTATAATTGATCGGATTAACGTTTTCCCTTATTGGATCGCCAATCAAATAGGATTCCGCACTATTTGATCTGGTTTCACGTTGAATCTGTTAGTACTCCATACGCCGTAGGTCCTAACATTGTTGAAAGATGATACAACAATCATCAAATAGGATTATGATTTGAAAACTAAGAATTTCTTCATAGAAAGAAAGAACATGTCAAAATGTTTCTTTCTATCTGAACTGGAGGTACTAAATCTTAGACTTGAAGACTTAAAAAAGATACACAATTTAGCTTCAGAATATGAAAGCATGTTAGACAAGTACAAATCTATGACTACCATTCTGAAAATGAAATTTGGTACAAGGCTTAGCAAAGGAAAGAAGAAGAAGTTCTGCATGTAAGTCCACTGAGCATTCATGACTCAATTACATATTGGAGTTACAATCCCTCAAGTTACACTTTTGGCTTAACATATGTAAGTCCACTTAAGTCCACCGGAAAAATTGAAGTCAAAGAGTATGATCTTTTTAGACTATCTTGGCACATGAAAGACTTGGTGAATCCACCTCTTGACAACCCCTCAAGAGATAAAAGAGGATACATGTATGGACTACTACTTATCAGAATGTTTGAAGGATGAAGATAGAGTTTTGGAAGCATCATCCTAAGGGTAATTTGTTGATTAATGAGTAGGATGAAGCTACTAAAAACTCAGAACTTCGGCACTGGCTGCCAACTACCGAATAAAGCCAAGTGTTGAATTCACTACCAAACTGTAGATGTTGAATGACTGCCGATCAGCATATGCTGAGCAACTATCGGCCAGCATTCTGTCAATGAGCATTTGATCAACAGCTACTGATTAGTAGTGAACTTCATGAGCTGTTGACCGACTGTTAGACAAGACAAGATTGTATGTCCCAAAGACGTTTGTGTTCAGGAGAGGCAAACTTTTTAGCCATTTATTTTATCTTCAGATTGTATCATTTGTACTCAAAATATTAATAAAGTAAATACTTTGAAATAATAACATGTGTATTTACATTAACTCAAAGTATTTATGTTGTGATAGTAAGCAGTGTACTTAGATTTCGTATTCGTTAACTATTAATTAAAGAATAAGTTTTTGTTAATCTAAACCAAACTGATCCAATAGTGTGTGTGTGTGTGTATTAAGAGTAAATTATAGTTATGTTTTCCATTAATATATAAAACTAGTTTTAGTAAACTCGTGTAATAAACAAGTTAAATAAATAAAATGAAAACTTTTTATTATAAAATGATATTCTAATATAAAATATAATTAAAATCTTTCTTATTATAAATAAAAAAGAAAAATTTGCTTCCAAAAAAACGTTTTTAATTTTTTATAACTATAACCCTAAATTCATTATTTTTTATTAAAAATTATTTTAAAAACATCAATTTCAAAATATTTTTACTTTTTTAAAAAATTGATGTCATAGAAAAAATTCTTATTTTTTTAAATTTATTTCTTTAGAAATATAATTTTTAAAATGATCTCTTTCATAATTTATTAATTTATTAAAAACTATTTTAACCCTACTTGATAACTTTAAACAATTCAAAGAAAATAAAATAATTATATAAATAATTAGTTGTTCAACCCTATAAAGTTGATTATTTTATAAACTCCTTTATGCTAATTTTGAGTAGTTTCTTACCATATTAAATGATTATCTTTACTATATTATAAATCATATTTTTAGATTAAAATAAGAAAATTCATAATTTTTTTAAGATGTGGAAAAAATATAATCAGCAAGCTGCCATCTTAGGAGGTGCATGCATACACTGTTTTCAAAACGGATAGGACACTAAACCGGTTGTCTTACTAGTCGAATGGTCTGATCGGATTTAAGAACCGGATGATGTCGTGTGTGTGTGCGCGCGTGTGTGTGTATGTGTTTGTGTGTGTGTGTGTCTGTCTGTGTGTGTGTGTCTGTGTGTGCGCGCGTGCGTGCGCGTGTGCGCCTGCGTGCGCGTGCGTGCGGGCGTGCGTGCGCGCGTGCGTGCAGGCGTGCGTGCCAGCTTGCGTGCGTTCGTGTGTGCGTGCGTGTGTGCGTGCGTGCGTGCGTGCGTGGGTGCGTGGGTGTGTGGGTGTGTGTGTATATATATATCAGTATAAGTATTTTATATGTATATTTTATAGTTATCTATAAGACTTATTAATAATTATACATCGAACAATGAAATTCATCATACGACCTACTCGTTAAACTTACTAAAATAAAAAAAAAACATATATAAATAGAAATCTGGTCCGAACCGGTTCCCAGTTCAACCGCCGAACCGGTTTGAACCGGTCGGTTCTTGTAGAAAGAAACAATTTGAGGTGGATCTGATCGGTTGTGAAATCAATGGGTACATATGTATACACATATTTGTGCTGGCTATTTAAACTTGACTCTCTTAATGCTTTGGGCATACTTGCAGAATGTTTAATTTATCCTAAATTTATATTACTTGTAAGTTGAAGAAACTTATACAGCATGGTGATTTGGAGAAAGCCCTACTTGGTCTGGGCCATAGTTACAGCACGACAAATGTCAAATTTAATGTTGACAAGATGGTTATTTAAGCAATCAATTCTCTTTTGATTCTCTTGATAAGGATGTAAATTCATCTTTCTTGAACGCTTGAGGTACGCATTGTCCACTTTTACCCTTTAGGTATTTGCCCATCATATTTTAGGTTTGAAGTAGCTTCTACCATTGATTGAAGTATCATTGCAAGTTCTTGGTGGTTTTGATATGGATATTACGCAGGAACTCAAGAAGTTAACAAAATGAAAGTGAACCTTTTAGAGTTGTCACGAGATAGTTTTAAATAAACTATAAGCCCAGTTTTAGTATAAATATAGTTATGAATATTACTATTTATTCACATTGATCATTAATTTTGACTTAGGTTATTGAAGCACAACAAACATATGTTTCATTGCTATTGTTAACTTTCTTTTTTTAGTGGGGTTTGTTTTTACATGTATCCAGTTTTCTTGCTTTCATGTTTGCAAGCGTTTTAAAAGAGTCCACATTTATGTTGGTTTAGGGTTAAGAGAATGGAGATGAATTGGATTGCTTTTTGTTTAATATATATACACCTAAAGACGTATTTGTTTCCTAGAGGCTGGGGCATGGAATGAAATTTTGATTCTTAAAAGAGAGTGTCTAACTACCTCACACATGACAGAGCCAAATGTATATCCTTTTTTTCTAAAGGCCGGAGCATTTCTTAGATTAAAGATAACATGAACAAATTTTGTTAAGCAAGTATTGATAGTTCACTTTTTTATTTTACATGTATTGATCGTTCAAAAGATTTCTTTGTTGTATCATTATAAAAATGTATTTGAGTACATGAGTATCCGAGGTATAACCCAACAAACACAAAGAACCCCTCATGAGAATATACTTCTGTTTGTTACCATCAACTCCTTATATTATAATTTGGTAAAATCAGTTGATAAGTTTACTACCTGAAACTATTTTGAGAATTAGTTACCCAACCTATCCAACTCATCATATACACAAATTATGAACATATAAATGTTGTGATGATTTAGGGATGGTAGTCGGAGTTGGTATGCATGGAAATGTAGCAACCGCTAGGCTTGTATGTTTCTTATGATTGGTATTCTAATAGGAACATTGTTGAGTTACTTGGATAGCCTTCAAGTAAACTAAACGTAGGTTGAGAATTAACTAGCTAGCTTGTGTTAGGATGGTTGGGTTGCATCGGTTGGGATTGGACTAGGGTGTTATTAGTTATAAAAGGTGGATTGTTGATTTGTTTGATAAGAAAAAATAAATGTATAAGAAAGTTACGAATGTTTAACTAACCGGAGGGAATAGCATGTGATTTACATTTGCAAAACTTTTTTGTGAATGGATATATTTGTCTTTTCCCTTCTTTTCTTCATTGAAGACGTGGCGTTTTCTTATGACTTTCTACATTTCTTAAGATTAATTTTAAGCCTTTTTAGAATAACTTTCCCTTATATATGATATGTAGGGCTACAAAGAAATCGAACGTTTAGTGAACTGTATCTGAACCGTTCGGTGGAAGGTTCGTTTATGTTTGTTTGTTTAATAAATAAACGAATATGAATAAGAAAACTTTGTTTGAAGTTAAAGAAGAAACATTAATAGAGGCCGCGTTCGTTTATTTATATCCATGAACGTTCGGTAATGTGTTTGTTTATGTTCTTTTGTGTTCATTCATTGAAGGATTTTGTTTGTGATAATTATGTTAAATACTTATTTATATCTGATGGATTTTGTGTAATATTTGTGATTTTTTTATAAAATCAATATATGATTATTTGTATTTGTTTGTGTTAGAAACTTTTGTTTGTGTTTGTTTATGTTCCTGAACATGTGTTTGCATTTGTTTGCCTTGTTTGTGTTTGGTAAGTGTTCGTAAACAGTTCATGAATAATTTTTTTTTCTTAATAAACGAATACGAATAATGCATTGCTTGTGTTCATTTGGTTTTTTTGCAGCCTTATGTATATGTACACATATACATATATATAGTTGCATTGGAACTGACTCGTGGAACTCTAACATCTTATTTTTTTGAGTTTAGCTTTATCTTTTAAAGTTTAAGGTTTGATGAACCAGTTTAACACCGTTGCAATAAGTTCAATCTAAGTTCGTTTGTGAGTAGTAAGTAGGATAATAAGTGAGGAGATAGTAATACATGGAATGTTAAGACAATAAAAGAAGAGCATTTTGGTCAAGAATCAATATTCCCCCTCCCTTGTTTCTATGTTCTCCTATCTGGATGATTTTTTCAACTCTATTTTTCAAGATTATTTCTATTTAATGCATGGTTGCTTAAGCTCATCTCCTGCTTCTTTCATCTCCAAGATAACTATACTGAAGATCAATTTGCTACGGATACCTCAAATACTAACTCATGTTTCAGTTTAACCTAATGATTATAAATGCTTCCCAATTAGGCAATTTTACCAAACTTGCTATTGATAATCGCCTGCTACCGATAATTTGGTTTCAAACAATTTCTATAAATTAAATGAATCTAAAGCAACTCTCAGCTTATAATAACATGTCAAAATATAATTATCTTTTTTAAAGATACCAAACTATTACTTTTAAACTACCAACGTTGATTTTTAACTTAATATTCTTAAATGAGTGTGCACTTATACGTCATCACTTATATCAATGTTTAGTTTAATTTCTTATTTGGTTATAAGTAAATCTACTTAGACTAAAATGACGCTAATGACACTAAAATCAACTAACATTTTAATTAACCAACTTAAATCACAAGAAAAAATATATATACCAGATGATATATAACACCAGATAATGGTGAGAAATAATACTCCTAAGTCTTTAGAGGGGCATACCCAGTTCCAAAACATCACTTCATTCTCCCTAAAACATGATTTTAGGAGAGTAAATAATTAATTGAAGTCCTAATCATAAGGGTAGGCCAACTAAGCAATACACAAGACTACAAGTCTCTAAACAAAATTCCTACCACTACTAAAATAACTAGAAGGATACAAAAAGCTCACTACCACCATTATACTATTATCGTATTACTAGAAGGGTGCTCGCGAAATGCAGCAGTACGACATTTTACATTTGACACATACATTTAATATTTTGTTATTCTTGTAGTAGATTTATAAAAGTTTATTATGTTATTTCTAAGCTAAAATTTAAAACACCAAATAAATAAGTTCTACATGACAACTTTTATACATGCATTAACTTATTGTACCTCACAAAATACATATCGTTTCAACAAAAAGTTTACATCAAAACATTTAAAAATAAACATAGGTTAAGTTGTAGTCTCAAAAAGTTTTTAAATATGACAGATTAAAAGATATAGCTGAAATGTTAAAACATATTAAGGTTTTTTTGGTTTATGAGTGGATAATATAAAATTTTATGCAAATACTAGTAAGTGTAAGGTAATTATGTAACTAACTATAAGAGGTAAAGTGTAAATAATGTTACAAATATTATTTTACCCTCAAAAGTGATTGTATATTATGCATTAAATTTAATAAATATTTTTAATTTTATAATATTTTAAAATATTAATCTCTTTATATATAGTATAGAATCTAAATAGTGACATAATGTCATAATATGTTACAAACATGGGCCATTAATAAACCAACTAACCTAACAAAACATACATTAAAAGTGCCCATAGGGGCCCAATCTAAACACCCAGGTTGACAGGTGATCACAAAAGATCGGCCAATAGATTACAGATATCATCCAGATTCCAGTATATATGTATATGTGTACTTTGCAATCAATCTAAGTTCGTTTGTGAGAATACCCATTTTGATTGAAAAGTGGGCCTTCAATCAAATCACACCCCAAGCCACACGAAAACACCCCAAAGGCCCAACTACACACAAGACAAAGAGTCACTTGACTAGTGGGTTTTGTTGTAATAGGATGGAGCAGGCACACGAAAAAAAAAGTATATTTATTAACTACTACTCATTTAGCAAGTTCGGTGCGGTTTCATTTGTCTTGTCATGCGACATAACCTCATTTGTCATGACGTCTAAGGCAAAATTCCTTCCCTTGAGATGGGAAACACCCGGCATGTCTCGGGGTTCAAACCCCATGACGTCTAAGGCAAAATACTTTTTATATCTATAATGAACCGTAACAAATTCACATATTACTTTTACGTAATTATCACATTACTATTACCGCCGCAATACATATAACATGGTTCTAGGCGCGTTGCATCGCACTCGGGTTTACCCTCTATACATTTTTGTTCAACAAAACGAATTTATTATGTTTTTATTAATATGTACGTTCTGTTAGAGGTGCATAAAACGGGTCGGGTTCAACCCGGGTTGGGTTTTAGTCAAGAAAATCCAAACCGGGTTTGATCACGTTCCGGGTCGGGCCCATACTAGTTTTAAGAGGGCAAAATGGTAAATAAAAACTAGGTTTAAACTGGGTTAGGTTGGGTAATGTTGGGTTAAACCCCGATTGGGTGTGGAGGGGACAATTCGGTTTGAATCCTATTGGTTGAATCATGTTAGGTTCGGGTTGGGGAGCTAGGAGGTTGAACCCGTATCGGGTTCGGCTTAGCGAGTTGGATGTGCACCTCTATGTTCTAGCATAAATTTGAGTTTATCTACGTATTAACGTATCTTATTTGGAAATAAGCTAGGTCTTGGGTTGATTAGTTCTATATAATTTTTGTTGGAAAACGAGTCGGGTCAAATATGATGCATTTTCATTCGACGGTATAAAAACGAGTTACTTTATGATTCGATATAGATTTAGTTTGGAAACGAGTTCGAGCGATTGTAGTATATATTTTATCACAACAGATATGGCAATACCGCATGTGTTTGTTTTTATATAAGTTTTAAGTAGGTCTTCATTTCGATGTAAAGTAATGAAGGAGAAAATGTATGGGTTGGAATTTCAATATATAAAATTATATTAAAAAACATGTTAATTATATTATAAATATAAAAAAATGTATCTAAAATTCATGTCACCGTTCAACATAAGTATAAAAAAAATAAAAAAATTCTAATTGAAACAAAACGAAAAACATGTTAAAACTTATTATTTAAATGAACATAAAAACTAAGTGACCTAATTGTAACAAATTTTTAACTTAAGTTACCTGATTAAAACACTTTTAAAAATTATTTATTATTTTACAAAGTTATCCTAAATATAATTAATTTTTTAATTAAATACACTCTATTCAACAACAAAACTCCTTTAAAACAAAGTTGTATTTGATATTAGGTGAAACTCCCATTGAGAATAAAGGTTCGAGAGGCACCTGTAACTCATTGATATAATTTGTTTGAATAGATTAGGTATATTAGAATAGATAGCATAATCTAGTCTAGCCCTTTAAAAAATGTGATATTTTCACATTATCAAATACTTAAACTATATAATCTTTTCAAAAGGGAAAAAACTAATTCGCTAATTAAAAGAAATGTGACATGGAAGTTTTTATCCGAATGAGGTCAGTGCTTTGTCACTTCCTTTGCAACACCTTTCATTTTTTTTTTTTCACCTTTTGTGTTTTGTTCGTCATGACCTTTCCTCCTCATCTTTTGATCTACTATACTATGTTTAGCAAAGAAATAGTTCTTAAAAGCTAGTGGTTGTTGATGTAGCTTTAAAATTCTACGTAGGTTTTGAATTTCAACGATAATCAAATATTCGAATAGACAATTTTCTGAATCATGTATTGATTTGTTGTAATTAAAGTATCATCACTTTTATAGAAAAGTAATTGTTAACTATAGTAGTAGTTTTTAATTTGATCAAGTGACATGTTGATCAGGTCACTCTGTCAAAATGAATATGAGCCAGACATGAAACGTGGCCATCAAAGTGTGATGATTGATGACTCGCTTAAATTAATTTTTACTATAACAAAAGAGCCAATTGTTAAGGCCTTAATATCATGGGGAAGGTTATACCTTGCAGCGCCTGAAGTTAAGATTTTGTATATATAATAATATCATTTCCATCGAGTGACAACTTTGAAAAAGTTCTTTCATTCCTCTTCGAAAGAAGTATAAATAAATAAAAAAGTAAAGAAAATAGAGAGAGATTAAGTTGTAGAAGTGTTTCTAGATCTTATGGAATAATGCAGAAGTTAGAACAAGACCTTCCATCTCTTGATTTTATAGAGAACATTTGGAACTAATCATATATGCCTAAAATTCACCATAAAACTAACACTACATAGACGAATATAACAAGTGTGCAATACGTAACATCTACAAGCAGAAAAAAGTAGTCATGGACTATGCTTTCACCATCATAGATACTCTATATATCGTGTTTGGAGAGGTGGATATATAGGACTAAGGGAATAATAATATTTGGTTCGGTTCAAGTTTTCTCCCAATTTATCAAAGGAATATTTTGGTTGATGGTTGCTTTTGGCATTTTGCTAACTAAAGGTTGGATCGGATGATGTTTTGTGGAGACACCATTGCTTACTACGAGACAAATTTCTCCGTTTGTTTTCTTCTTGTTCTTTGCCATAACGTTCATTTCGGGACAAGTTGAAAAAGTAATTTCTATTTCTTGCATAAATAAAGATTATTTATAGTGGGTTCTTCAACCTTGTCTTCATATTTATACTAAAAATACTATTTTTTTACTATCTCTTTTAATTATATAATACTTTTTAATATTTTTATCATTATATTTTTTCTATCATCCATTCACAACCACTTTTAAAATATTAAAAAAAATTATGAGGGTGTACCGTGATTCCCCATGTTTATTCAAATATAGGAAATCATGTTAAAACCCCCCGTAAATATTCTCTCTCATTCATTTATAACCACTAACAATCATCCCCATAATATATTATACACACTGACAACAGAAATTGAGAACTCACTATGAATGCACTAAGAGTGATCAATTCTGACACCCATCTTTTTAAAGTATTACACCAAGAATTGACAAGCCTTTAGTTGTACGAGTTGTACATTTCGTATATCTCACTTGATTTTGATGAAAGAAAACATTCTTAGAACAAGAAGAAAAAGTATTTTCTTTTCAATAGATCTAGCAATTTCTGACATGAATATGTTAACACGACATGACACGACAAGAAGTTAAAACGTTTTATGTTTGACTATAACAAATTTCGTTTCATTCAGGTTGACTAATTTGTGTTGTAACAAGTTACACACTCATTAACATTAACATGTTTATGCACCTGTTTAAATTTATTTATATTTGTAACTTTCAATGTTCATTGAAATCTATAGGTTTTGATATGCAATCAAGTGGTTTTAAAGAAGGATTAATTTCAAGTGTTCATTAATATCTAATTTTTCTCGTCATTTTAACTCACAAGCAAAAAGACTATTTTTAAACCAACCTGTTTTGACCAAACCCTTTTTATAAGAATTTGTTAGAAATCAATATTTAAATAGATAGATAATAAGATAAAATAGTTTATAGTTAAGATTATAGATAAAAAAAACATATAAAAATATAATTAAAAAGTTAGAGAATAACATTAGAATGTGATCTGAGATGTTTTTAAAAATTGAGATAAATACAATGGATAATGAATTTTAGTGAAATTATAAAAATATGATTAAAAAAATGTTATTAATGTCTAACATGGTTATCAATTGGGTGTTTCTTATAACTCTTGGGCAACGATTACTATTTTCTTGGGCTAAATTCAAATTGAATGAATTCAGCATTAAAATATTAAAATTTAAACTATTTGATTAAACTAACTCGAGTAACTCGAAATTCGATTTATTGATTACTTTAAGAGTAAATTACACGGATCGTTCAAGATGTTTGCTTAAATTTCACCTTTCGTTTTTAAGATTGAAAAATTACAGGTTTAGTAGATTGAAAAATTACAGATTTAGTCCTAAGGTTTGAAAAAAAAACATAACACGTTTCGTGTCTAGTCTAACGACCGTGAACTAGATGCAAACTGACCATTTTGCCATTCTTTTTCCTCATTCAACCTCATTTCAACCACCACCACCATACCACCACCACACACTTTCACCACCACAAAACTCATTGTCCCACCCCACCCATAAGTCATAACCCCCGTGGATCCTCACCACCATCTTCCTCCATCCTCTATTCCGATGGCAATCACCAATCTGTTCCGACAAGATTCTGGCAACCTCCTTGCTTACTTAGAATCATGGATTTTACAATCATTCAGGGCTAAATTGACATCAAAATCAGTTGAAAGTAATTATGTTGTGATATGGTGGTGTAGAGGTGGCCGGAGGGAAGAAGCAGAGACAATGGTTGGGATTTGAAGGTTCAGGAAGTGGTGGTAAGTGGGCGGTGGTGGTGATTGTGGTAGTTATGAGTTGTTTATGGTGACTGGAAGCTTTAATTTTGTCGGAGGAGTTGTCGACGACGACAGTGGTGCAAGTAGTGGCGACAGTGGCAAGTGGTGTAGTGGTGGCAAGTTGTATGGAGGTGGTGGTTATGAGTTGTTTATTATTATTATTATTATTATTATTATTATTATTACATTTAATTTTTTCTTTTTTTATTCAAGGGTAAAGTGGTAATTTTGCAGGCACTTAACGGAATTAGTTAATGACTATTAGACCCAGGGACAAAACATGTTATTTTTTTCAAACTTTAATTACTCTTAAGCCTATAATTTTTCAATCCCATGAACAAAAGAAGAAATTTGATCAAATCTCAGGGACGATCCATGTAATTTACTCTTATTTTAATGGTTGCATAAACAAAAGACTTAAATTAGTAGATTTTAATGAGTTTTCTTTTGAAGTCTTTTAAATTAGTGGACTTAAATTAGTTACTTGTATAAATTATAAAACGTGCTTGAATATATAATTGCATACAAGTAATTTGCTTAAATTAGACCATCTAAACAATTGTATACAAACACTTTGCTTTACTCTAATGGGTGTTGATAGGGTTATTCCAATTTCGGGCTAAACGATTCGATCATTCGGATTTCGGGCTAAATGATACGGGTTATTTGGGTTTTTGAGATTATAAAGTTTATCTGAAGCCCGACCCTAATAGCAATCGGTTTTCCAGTATTTGGGTAATGAGTTATTTCGGGTTGATTTCTTTTAGGTTCGGGTGAGATTGAATTGGGCTGGTTAATCAGTCATCGGTAAATTTCGACGGGCTTAATATGCATGCACTAGGATGGTGGCTTTCCTCCAAGATCCATGTTCTTTTTTCGTATATATATAACGTATCCATTAGGTGATTTTCCTTTTTTCCTCTCCGCAACTTGTTTCTCTCCATGAACATCATAAAAAACTACATTTCATCACATGCCACTAGTTTCATAATATATTAAAATATTTAAGGTTTTCTTAACAACGAACCCACGCTCAAATAAACCTAAATAAATCTTTTAACTTTTAGTTACAATTGGATTTTAATCGTCACTACTTAAGATCGACTCTTTGATACCATTAGGTTATATGTCTTTTGATAAAGAATTTAAGTATCGATATTATATAGTATATAATAATAAATTTTTTTGAAGAACATGTGTCGGGTTTAAGTATTATATCTTAAATTTAATAAAAGTTTATATCTTACGTATTTATATCTTAAATTGAATAAAAGTTATTTAGTGTTTAAGTATTATAAAGAATGTAATTGCTAACTATTTTATTTGAATGATTTTATGTTTTTATTTAATAGAGTAATGAGTCGGGTTGACGAGTTCACTAGACACAAACCCTTAGTAGATGTCTGAAATATATGCGATTGAATAAACTGCATTATATATACGTAAAAAATCGCTAAACCATATGCATAGACTTTCATCGTAACGTGTAAATTTCTATCTTTAATCTAATAAGACTCGACAAGCAGTTTTTTAAAAGTTATAAACTAAAATTAACTTAAAAGCTATACACACATATAATATATACACTGGTTGGTACACGTTCATATTTATATTTTTTTATGTGATGTCTATATTTCTATAATACATTTTGTTTTTGCAACTAAAAATATACACTTAAATTTTAATAATAAAGGTGTGAGTGAAATCATTTATTTAAACATATTTTTTAAATTGTTAAAGTAAGCAATTCGACATGCATAACATAACATGATGAAATCTTATTCATGTAACAACAAAATATAACAGTAAATAAAATTTTCTTTTATAGTATTAGAAACTAAGTTTCTAATATACACAAGCTTTTAAGTTTATATTTAACAGTAATGATTAAACAAAAAAAGGTTATTAGATTTTACTTATCCCAACTTTCATATGTTAGTCGAGATTCATCCTAACATATGAAATATTTACAAACACTCTTAACTTTTAACTTATTTTTCTTTAACGATTCTTTACTAATTGAAAGTTAACCCCCATTATTTGTTTTATGAAACGGGACCAACTTTGAGCTATTTTTTAACTTTGCCGCTTCGCAACCTCTATCAAGCCCGTTTTTAGGTGTCTAGCCTTTATCGTCACCTAAAATTTACCTCCAACTAGTCAAATGGTTCAGATCAAGAAGTGTAGATTGATGTTTCAAGATGCAAAAGTTTCAAATTGATGAAATTGATGGTTGATTACAACTCTTTCTGCATAGTGTTTTGGTCATGTAAGTAGTCTATGTTATAAAAAAACTAACGGTATTAAATTTTAGTTAGTAAAGATATGTTGGAAGAAAATAAACTTAAAATTATGATTGTTTGTAAACATTTTATGATTTCAAATTAATCTCAGCTAGTAAATGAATGTTTAAACATTTAAGATTCAACAACCCAACAAAAAATCATCAGTATTATGTTATCAAATATTTAGTCCAGAAAATCATATTATTCTATTTTGTTTGTTTTATTAGTTTGTTATTTATTTATCATGGTTAAATTTATTTTTAAGTTTCACTTAATTAAAATTATCTCTTTGTATTTTAAATATCATTATTTTATTATTTAAATACTTATTTATGTCTAATTTCAATCCTATATAATCTTAGTAATCATTTTACAATCATAATTATGAATTATGAATTAACTAATTAACTAATTAATATATTACACGAACTCTCAACCTTTTTAAAATATAAACCTAACAATGGAAATTGTGTGCCGACTCTTTGTTAGTCAAGGAGTTCAAGATGAAAAACTAGAAATAGAAAACAAAAGAAAGAGGGGCCTATTAAGATCTCATACATCATCCTCTTATATTTAAATGAATTTGCCATGTGTTTCTATTACTTTTATTTTCACTATTTTTTTTTATCATGTCACAGCTTTTGAAACGATCTACTAGTCAAGCATTAACAATCATTTATCTTTATATCCGCAACATCGAAAGATTTTATAATTTTATTACCAATATTAAAAATGTTTTAGAGCGATCTTGCATAGTTAAAACCATTTGGTTGTAGGGAAGAGTATAATTCACCTCAGTTAAAAAAATGTTATGACCCATTTAAGATGAGAATAGAAAAAATATGGGTTCATATGTTCTAACTTTTTTTTTATTTCAAAGATTCATTTTACTATAAATGTAATCTTGTCATCTAAATCTCATGAAATATAAAAAGAAATTATTGAAAAAAACTATTTATGTTGTTTGTTTATTGTATAATCTACATGTCTATAGGGCATGTACACATCATATAATTATCTATGCACATGTAGGTAAATCATATAAAAACAAAATAAAAATTTTTGTGTGAAACTTTTGTTTGATTTATGTGAATAACTTGTGTGTCTTTTAAAAATCATAAAATTTAAACAAAACTAATTGTATTAGAAGATGGATATAAAACATATCGTAATGACTACCTCCGAACGCAAACAAAAAAAGAAAAACATTTAAAGGAAAATGTAGATGACACGACCACTTCGTTTCGCAAGTTAAAAGGATTTAAAAGATACATAATAAAATAATAGAGTATGTAAAAATAAAAATAAGAGTTAATCTCGGTTTTCATCGTTGAGTTTTGTAAATTGTCTTCATTTGAGTACCAACCTTTAATTTATCTTCATTATTGGCCTGAGTTTTGCAAGTCATTTTTGTTTTCGTCATTTTAACTAACGGTGTTAACGATTTCCGTTAACTAAATGTTAAAAGATTGTCAATAAACCAAAATGCCCCTTATTAAAAATATAAAATTATAAAATCTATTATTGCTTTATCTTATAAATAAATTAAACACCCCATACCTACCCAAACTCCCTCTACCCATAAGCAACGCCACGAGCAACACCCCTCCGGGCACCGACCCACCCACCCACGACCATCTATTCCTTTGTCCGCCACCCAGTGGCGGAGCTTGAACATCTCCGTAGGGGCGGCAGGGGCGAGATTAAATTTTTTAGAGGGGGCGAACTCGATATTTATATAAAAATTTACACTACTGTGTCAAAAATT
>BJCM01065808.1:0-16711 GCA_018326385.1 Flaveria bidentis | reverse complement strand
CCCCCACCTACCGGATCACTACCACCTGACCACCAGACCATAGCGTAACATACGTGGTGGCACTGAATCAACGCGTAAAAAGGGGGCAAAATTGGTATTGGAGTTGTTGAGGGTGGTTGAGAGTTGTTCTATTGGTTGAATAAAGGTAGGGATGAAGTCCTCCATGGTGGCACGGGTGGTGCCGCAGGTATGGTTTCCTGCAAGGGTTGCACGGGGGTCGGAGTTCGCCAATGGAAATTGAGGGATTAGGGGGATGATAAGGAAGATGATGAGTTTGATGACCCATTTGAGGGTGTTGATCGGGGGATACATGCGGTTGTTGGTGGGTGGTTTCCGGTGTGTTTTTCCTGTGACATGGAGGTGATGATGGTGGTTGTTTGGTTGTGTGTGTGTGTGTGTTGTATATATCATATATGGAGTGATGAAGAAGAAAGGGGGTGTGATTATGAAGGTTTTGGGGGGGCTTAAACTACAAAGGTTCTAGAGGTGATTTCACATGTTTGTGATGCTTGGGTTTATCTATATTCACATATCAACAAATGTATTCAACTCTGCAGACGTTAAAGGGGGTGTGATTGTAAGTGTTTATCTGTATACACACGTTGATTGTAAAATTGTTTTACCATTCTGCAGATGTTAAAAAACAAATAGTATTTTTCTTACAGACTGCAGACATTTGGTCCACCTCTTCTGCTGCAGATGTCTACAAATGTGGTCTGCAGACTACGGATATTTTCCTGCAGAAAATACAAACAACAGCTAAGTGTGTTATCTACACTGCTCATAAAAGTCTTTAATAAATTTTTGATCAAAAGGAACTGAATATGTGCCAAAGACGGTGGGTGGAACTTCTCAGTGACTATGATTGTAAGATTCGATATCATGTTGGAAAGGCAAACATAATGGCCGATGCCTTGAGTAGGAAGGAACATGTAACCCTTACGTGCACGAGAGTTAGGAATGACCATTCAATCGAATCTAAAAACGCAAATCTTGATGGCACAGGGCGAAGCATTGAAGGAGGACAATATTGCAAGTGAGGAATTTCGAGGGTTGGACAAACAGATGAACTGTAAGGAGGATTGTGTATGGTAGTTTGTGGATAGTATATTGCTACCTAAGTGGGGAGATGTTCGAACCCTAGTTATGAATGAAGTGCATAGTGGTGCACATGATACATTTCATGTATCGAACCTTAAGAAATGTTTAACCGATGGATCCCTTCACGTGTCGATTGAGGAAATTAAGATTGATGAGAAACTCCATTTTGTTAAAGAACCGATAGAAATTATGGATCGGGAAATTAAGTGATTGAGGCACAACAAGATCCCAATTGTTAGAGTGAGATGGAACTCTAGGCGAGGGCCAAACTTTACGTGAGAACGTGAAAACCACATGAAACTCAAATATTTGCATCTGATCGCAAATAGAGTTGCAGGATCTAACTCTAGCTGAATTTCGGGATGAAGTTTTCTATACTGGGGGAAACTGTGACATCCGTCACTATCAGGTCCGTTAATTGACTTATAGTTTGTTAACAATACTCGTGAAATTATTGTCTTTGCGAAATCAATTCGTTTTCAAACCCGAATCTTATGTTGTTTGCCTTGCATGTTAACCCTAATATGATAATATGATGAATTAGACAAATGATAAATAACAAAACTAATCATTATAGGTATAATCATTATTATTATAATAATAATAACTAATATTATTGTACCATTGTTAATAATAATAATAATATAATAATAATAATAAAAATAATAATAATAATAATAATAGTAATAATAATAACAACAATAACAATAATAATAATAATAATAATAATAATTATATTTGTAGGTACATGATGTTCCTAGTTTATGTGCTTAAATGTAAAAGTCTTTTACGTCTTACACATGTGTAATGTAATGATTCAATGAAATATAATATGTGGTTGATGTTTATTAAATGTTTAAGTGCTTCATATTATTATTGTGTTAAGTATAATTCATATGTATGAACTTCATATATAGGTTGAGGTTGTTGTACATAGTTATTAGTCAATAATGATTGAGAAATGTGTTCAACCTAGTCGGGTGATTATTCATGCTAATGGACCATACTTATGGACCATACGCATGAATATATCATTCTAATGGACCAGTCACACGATTGAACCAAGAGACTGGTTCAGTCGTATGATTGAGAAATAAGATTGACTCAGTGGCACGACTGAACCTTCAGTCGTGCGTATGACTCAATCACATGATTCAGTCGCACAATTGAACCATGCTAATGGTTCAGTCGTACGAATGGAAAATACAAACCTATAAATACCACTTAATTCATGGAAAAACATAACTTTTGATAAAACTTGGAAAACCTTGAGAGAGATTACGAATAATCATAAGCCCTAGCCGTCTAAAACGTCCAAGACAGCCAATCCAACTTCAAAGTTCGTTCTTGATCGATCCTTACTCATTCTTAACATTTAGTTCATTCTTATATCGATCAGGTTATCGTTCTCACTGATTGGATCACCAATCAAACAGGATTCCGCACTATTTGATCTGGTTTCACGCAGAATCTATTAGTACTCCGTACGTACACGGTCCTAAAAAGTGGTATCAGAGCTTTGGCTCTTTATTTTGCGTGGATTCAATTAGTTTTGGTGTTAAAACTCACGTTTTAATTCAAAAGAGTCACCACTTTGGTTCTATAGGTGTTTTCGACGTTTGCATGCATTAAGGTTTTGTTTTTCATCATACGGCAGATTAGGGTTTCTGGGAAAATCGTGTTTTTGTGTCAAAGTGTCAAAATATTCGATTTTACAAAAAACAACAGGCTTTAGTCGCACAATTGGTCCAGTCGCACGATTGAACTCAATCGTATACTCCATTCGCACGACTGAACTCAGTCGCATCCCTCATTCGCACGATTGAACAACTCCAGTCATTTTGATTCCAATCGTCTTGGTCATACGCACAACTGAATCCAATCGCACGATTGAATTCATTCGCACCCTTCATTCGCACCCTTCATTCACACGAGTGACCCATCCTCATAGACCATTCGCATCAGTGAAAAAGTCATGTTCTAAAAGTACAAAGTTTAAAGCAATGGAAGATCAATTTGTTGCATTTTTTGCCGGAAAGGACTCTCGCATCCAGAACCTTCTACTTCTGGAGAATGAGATTGGTAATCATAATAAACCACTGAAACTGATAACGTTAGATGATTATCCACAGTCGAAACTGCGGTTTGAAATATATTTAAATGGAGTTGATCCCAATCTTTGGACATTCATTGAGACTGGTTACACAATACTAGTCAGTGCTAATGGAGTCAAGTTGACATTGGGAGGAATGAGTGAAGCACAAAAGATTCTATTCAATTTTGAAAAGAAAGTATATGCTTTGTTGACTCAGTCGATACCGAAGGACATCTTTCATCAGTTCTCTGAGAACAAACAAGCTAAAAAGTTATGGGAAGCTTTGGAGAAGATATATGATGGACAAGCAACTCTCAAAGCACTAAAGGCTAAAGATCTTAAAAAGCAATTTGATAATTTGTCCTCGATAGGGAATGAGAGCCTGAATAATATTATCAACATATTCTACCATCTGATGAGTGAGTTACACACTCATGGTGTGACAACGTCAATGGAAGATAAAGTTTCAAGCTTTGCTGATGGTTTGCCGGATAAATGGGATTCATTTGTGTCCAACCTGAGACAAAACGACATTCTTGTGACGTTAGACATAAATGATTTCATGTTGAAATTAAGAGAGGAAGAATTGAGAATGAAATACAAGTCGAAGAAAGGATCTTATGTTTAGAATCCTTCACTCTACAACTCAGTTCCAACTCCAGTTGTTTCAGGAGCACCGCTACAAACAACTTTCGTGTCTAGTTCTTTTGCTCCTTCCCAAACCAATACCTCAGGAACCAAAACGTCAGGGTCATCTAGAACCCAATACATAGATCCTGAAGGAAATACAACAAAGTTGAAGACCGAGAATCTCGGTAATGTCACAGTGGAAGTTGCCAAAGAGCATATGGATCTTCTAGCGGTAGTTGTACAATCTTATGATGGTTAGTTTTTGGTAAGATTGGAAATTGTCATCTTGCAGATAAGGATTATGAGCAAGTTGATGAAAATGAGCTAGACAGAATGGATATAATGTGCGCCTTGGCTAGTGCTGTCAGAAGAGCAAAGAAGTTTGTCAAAAAGACGGGACAAAATCTAGTAGCCACTAAAGATACGACTTTTGGTTTTGACAAAACCAAAGTCACTTGTTTCAACTATGGTGAAAAGGGGCACTATAAACGTGAATGTGTAAAGCCCAAGAAAACTGGAAATGGAAATCCATTTCCTACTTTCAACCGTCAAGACAAAGACACGATTAGAACTATTTCTTCAAAAGAGACAAAGGCTTTGACTGCTCAAGGTGATGAAGGACAAGACTGGTCCTTTCGATTTGTGTCTCCGGGTGAATCAAATATTGCCTTTGTCGAGGCATTGGATGATGGTTCTGCTAGCGAAGGTGAGATCATACCTGAGCAAGCGACGTCAGATACCAAAAAAGTTATGAATATGGAAAATCACTTGGTTGAGGAAGAGCTCACAGCAATAAACTCAAATTCTCTAGTCACCGAAGAGTCTGATACGACTTTAATGGCTCACTCATCTGATTCCTCACAGGTAAGTTCTAATAACCAATTATTTGATAAACATGCTTGTACAGAATGTGACAAATTTAGGGATAGCATTGATCTAAAATTTGCAAGGTTATTAGAACACAATGATAATTTAGTAAACGATTTACAACTCTGCACTAAGGCCAATCGAATTTTAAAACAAAATGAGTGTAGTTACAAAGAAAAAAATAGAACTTTTGGGAAAACAACTAAGGGAAACCGAGGTTGTTGCTTTAATTCAAGAAAATGACATAAAGTTTTATTTAATTTTTTTAGAAGAAACCAAAAAGGAAAAAGCAGTTTTAGATGTCGAAGTTGATTCCTTAAAACAAAAACTGCACAGCTTAGCTAGTTCTTCACAGATATTTCAAAACTTAGTGAAAGAACAAAATAATGGGGAAGGTTTGGGTTAAAAAGTAGTTCCCCCACCACATGCAATCCTTCTGAATACTAAAAGTAGACCAATAAATAACAACTCAGTTAAGGATCATGTGGTGTCCACTCCTCTGGTTAGTGATTCCAATTCTACGGGAAAACCTATGAAGAATAGCACTAAACAGAAGGAGTCTACTTTGAAATCAAAAGAAAAGATGTCTATAGAATATTTGGATTATCAAATAGAAATGTTTAATTTAAGGTCAGGTTCACACACGTCTACATTTGAACCCAAAATGACTAATCCAGTTAACCAAACATGTGTTACTCATCAATGTCCAAATAAACTAAAAGTTAAAGATGTTAAAAATGTTAAAACAACTAATTTTGTTAAAGAAGCTGAAACATCTAAAAGATAAGTGACAAACTCCAACGAGAAACATTTTACACCATTACCAAACTCAACCCCACATAAGAATTTTCCTCAATCTGTAGAAGGGAGAACATGCTGCAGTTGTGGAAAACGAGGACATATTTCTCTTAATTGTCCTTATTATCAAACTCCCAAAAAGAAAATTGAACTTTAAGATGCAAAACCAAGTTTTTCTAAAATGAGATCTAATACTCCACCTAAGAGTATTAGTGAACCTAAAGTTCAAACTATAAGCCAGTCATCTATTTATCATAAACATGCATTACACAAGACTAGTTTATTGAAAGAAAAATCAAGTAATTTGTCTAATAATAAGAATAAGAAGAAGAACAAGGTGCCCTCAACCTCTGATGCACAGTAGGTTGAGTTCATGATGTGTGATTTCTCTAGGTCATTCAAGCCAGTTAAGGCTTGGGTCCCAAACCTAAACTGATTAATTCCTTTGAATGTGCAGGGTGTCCGCTACAGTTCTATCACAAATACCTGGATTGTTGATAGTGGGGCATCCAGACACATGACCAGGAATTCGTCACTCCTTTTTAACGTCAAACAAATCAAAGGGGGACATGTATCATTTGTTGTAAATAAAGGAGGTTACATCACCGCTTAAGGCGAAGTAGGAAACAAGAAAATGAAGTTTGACAAGGTCAACTACGTTTAACAACTATAGAACAACTTGCTTTTCAATCTCCCAGATTTGTGATAAAGGATTCAAAGTTGTGTTTGACAACAAGAATTGCTATATGTTGAAAAAGGATTATGTTATCTAGGAGGATAAAGTTCTAATGTCAGCTTCAAAATATAATGATCTGTATGTCTTGGATCTATCAAAGGCCTCGACAACTGAGAACACTATCCAATGCTTCTTGTCAAAGGCAATCGAGAGGGACTCAGACTCCTGGCATAAGAGAATGGGACACATTAATCCTAGGAAGATGAACTATCTCATACAGAATGATTTAATGAATGCAGTAACTGTAAAAGATTTCCAACTTCCTGATTTTTGCGTAGTATGTATGAAAGGGAAACAGACCAAGAAGTCTCACAAGGCAAAGAAATTTAATTTTATCGATATTCCTCTCGAGCTTGGCCCAATCAGCACAAAGAGTATTGTTGGAGATCTGTACTGCTATGTAGTAACGGATGATTACTCAAGATTCTCTTGGGTGATGTTTCTGAAATCCAAATCCGAGACATTTGAATCATTCAAACATCTAGTAACTACTTTGGAATCACTCTACAAGCTGAAATTAAGGCAGATTCGATCAGACAATGGAACAGAGTTCAAGAATCAGTGGATGGAGGCATTCTGTAAAGAGAAAGGAGTTGTACATCAATTTACATCTGCCTACACTTCACAGATGAATAGGGTTGCTGAAAGAAAGAATCATATCTTGATAGAGACAGCAAGAACGAAGTTAGCCGACTCTAAACTGCCTATTCAATTTTGGAACGAGGCAATGGCTAATGCATGCTACACTCTCAATTGAGTCTTGGTGGTCAAACGTCATGGTAAAACATGTTATGAACTGCTCCAGCGACATAAACCAAACTTGGAGTATCTCGAACCCTTTCGTGCACCATGCATGTTGCTGAAGAAAACTCATATTGGGAAGTTTAGTGAGAAGGTTGAAGAAGGTATCTTTCTCGGATATAGTATACCGGACAAGAGAGTTTATAACAACTCAACTGGTCAGGTAGAAGTGTGGTGCAATATTGATGTTCAAAGATACACCGCCACCCCTGCTAGAAAAGGACCTTCCTTCTTCTTCGACTATGATGGATTTTTAAGTCCTTCAACCTACCTCCCTCTCTTCCTGATGATGAGTTATCTGCTACAGTGATGTACGATGTACTAAACACTCCTCCACAATACTCGACACCATCGGTTCTATTTGACAATTCCTCTAGTCCTTCAGGGAGAGAGCTTGATGTAAGTGACTCCTCCTCTGATACAGTTGAGACTGAAAATATGGACCAGGAGGATCAGGTTCCTACTAATGAAAGTACTCATGCATCAGATCTTGATGCCTTCGACACTTTTGAACCTCATACTCCAACAGCTATAGATACTTAACCTGGGATTCAAAATTTGGATCATGAAGTAGTTGTTCCCACCACTCCCGGATCTCGAATTAATGTGCATCATCCCCTGAAAAACATTATTGGGGATGTTCTATCATGAGTGTAGACACGAAATCTGCTATACTCAGCTGATTATGCCTCAGTCATGGAAAAAGGAAATCTTCACGACAGTGCTACTTTTGAGAGGTTAGAGGAGATGGAGAAAGAGAAAGAAAAGGATGAAAGTAAAGCCCAAGCTTTAGATGCTAATGTTGATCTAAAGAAAGCTAAATGGGCCACTTGCTTTGCTGAAATGAAAGCCCAACGCGCACCTCCAATGCAGAATGCCTACACCAAACTTTATAGAGTCAAGAGACATCAGAAAGTGTCATACAAGATTATCGTGTGGGCATATTTTGAAGACTTGGAAGTCTATGCTGTTAAAAAAGAGAAGGGGATTGAGTACTTCAGATATCCTCATGATCTGAAGTCTCTTCCTGGTTTTGAGCTCAACCGCCTGGCATGCTTAGATCTTTTGTATGCCAACCCGAGAAAGATGTTGGGATGGTTTGAGGCTGCGTTGAAGAAAGAATGCCACACCAGATGGGTAAACTTCATACCTGAACAACAAAAGAGGTTCATTAGTAACTCTGAAGTTGATCATATATCTGGAAGACCGAAGGTGGTGCTGAAGTGGAGTCCCCCACGCACAATGTCCAAGATTCCCTTACGGGAAATGGCTTAGGACTTCACTGCACACTTCAAATGGTGGTATTATGATTGGTGGATGGGAGAAGCGGTCGTAATTTTGAACAGAGATGGAAAAATAGAGACTATCAGGGTATTCGACCCAATGTGGCTTACTAACTTGTCTGCTAAAGATGTCTACACTTTATACAAGTAGCCATTGTTCTATGACACGTAAGACATTGTACAAGCTCTATAGTTCCAAGACGTTATACGGCTCTGCTTTGCATTTGAAATACACGCAAGAGTCACAAGAGAAGAGAAGTACAAGATGTTCCAAGAACATGTGAAGAATGTTAGACAATAGGGTAAACTAGGACCAATGGGGAGTTTATAGATACATAATGTTCCTAGTTTATATGCTTAAATCTAAAAGTCTTTCATGTCTTTCACATGTGTAATGTAATGATTCAATAAAATATAATATGTGGTTGATTTTTATTAATGTTTAAGTATTTCATATTATTATTGTGTTAAGTATAATTCATATGTATGAACTTCATATATAAGTTTGTGGTTGTTGAACATAGTTATTAGTCAATAATGATTGAGAAATGTGTTTAACCTAGTTGGGTGATTATTCATGCTAATGGACAATACTTATGGACCATACGCATGAATATATCATGCTTATGGACTAGTTGCATGACTGAACCAGGAGACTGGATCAGTCGTATGATTGAGACATAAGATTGACACAGTCGCACGACTGAACCTTCAGTCGTGCGTATGACTCAATCGCATGATTCAGTCGCACAACTGAACCATGCTAATGGTTCAGTCGTAGGAATGGAAACTACAAATCTATAAATACCACTTAATTTGTCAAAAAAAATAACTTTTGATAAGACTTGGAAAACCTAGAGAGATTACGAATAATCATAAACCCTAGCCGTCCAGAATGTCCAAGACAGCCAATCCAACTTCAAAGTTTGTTCTTGATCGATCCCTACTCATTCTTAACGTTTAGTTCATTCTTATATCGATCGGGTTATCGTTCTCATTGATTGGATGGCCAATCAAATAGGATTCCGCACTATTTGATCTGGTTTCATGCAGAATCTGTTAGTACTCTGTACGTACACGGTCCTGACAATATAAATAATAATAATAATAACAAGAATAACAACAAAAATAATAATAATAATAATAATAATAATAATAATAATAATAATAATAGTAATAACCATAATAATAACTATAATTATAATAATAATAATAATAATACTATATAATAATAATAATAATAATAATAATAATGATAATAATAATAATAATTCTATTATTAATAATAATATTAATGATAATCATATCAATAATGTTAAATATATTAATCCTAATTAGTTTTATTTATTATTACTTATGTAATATTTATCTAATTTGACACTGTCGTATTATTAGCGTTGACACGTATCAGGGATACGAAGAGATTCGATTCGAAACAAATTAATTTCGCGAAGATAATAAATGCACGAAAAGAGTTAACGAGCTTTGAGTCAAATAACGGACCTGATAGTGATGGATGTCACACACACACATACACACACACACACAGATATATATATATATATCCATTTCAAACACACACACATATATGTATGTGTTTGAAATGGATATATAAATAGGTGTGTGCCCATAGGTATGTATTCAAAGGTGTGTGTAATTGTGGCGAAAAGTGTGTGTGTTTAGTATATATATATTCACATGTAGTTTATTAGTATATATAATATATATGAATATGTGATTAACATTATTATTATCATTATTAATAATATTATAATACTGTTATCATTATCCTTATATAGGGTAATAAAGTGTTTAAAAAATAAATAAATTTATTTATATACACATGTATTTTATTATATCCAACTAAACATGCAAACAAATTAATATAATTATATATACGTGGATGTATTCATAAATACCTATATTTACGTGTGAGTTGCTCGTCGACCCGAACCGATCCGAGACCAATCGGATTTGTATTGATACTCTTTAGACGTGTTTTAATATTTAGTTACAATTAATTATAGGTGATTGATCGTTCATTGCTCGCATATTTAGAAGTCTTTTGATCCCTTTATTTTTGAATCTTTACAAGGTGAGTTTCGCGACTCTGTTTTCATTACACTTATTTATAAACTCAGGGGCAAAAGTATGCTCACCCTTTTATGTTGTGAACTTATTCAATCTTTGGGACTGTTATGTTTACTGTTTCGTAAGTTAATATCTAGTACATGCATGAGCTTTGTGTGTGGTTCTTTATTTACAACTATTTAACTCCGGTGTTGGAACTAAAGGACTGGTATTGATAGTACTATTGGGCTGACAACCCCTCCCTTGTTTGTTAGTATACTAGTTGGGACTAGCAGTGGCCACAGACGGGCCCTAGGGTGAATATGTTCCGATAAGATCTGTGTGTACGTCATAGGTTTAGTTGTGAGGCTCATGTTTACATTTGATATTGCTTGCTTATAACTATATGCACTCATGTCCTACCAAACTATTACACAACATCATGTTTTGTTTATTATTTTTAAACCTACGAACTTACCAATAATATGTTGACATTTTTGAGCATATCTCTTCAGGTAATAACCATTGAGGATAGCTAGGGATGCTGCCTTAGTGATGACCATATGATTGTATTTAGAGTGTGGCCTTAGCGTTTCTGACATTTTGTTTTTGTTGGATTAATCTCTATGTATCATGTTTTGTTTACTTGTTCTCGGGTTGTGGGATTTAAAATTTATTATGCTTATTTGACTACGTTTGTCGTGGAATTGACTAGCTGTGAGTTTGTGAAACAAGTTCTATTTGTGTTAGGTGACGTTATGACAACATTGGTTTTTCATCATTAAATGCATCTCTATTAAATATCAATGTGTTATGACGATCCGTCCATTACATCCTCTTGTTTCCGCTATAAGCAAGGGTGGGACAATAATCATGATTAATTGGTGGTGCAATGTTAGAGTAACCAACTCCTCCTTTACCACCACTAATTTTCTGTGTCACTTGAGACTTGATTATACCTTCAACCATAGTTGAAGATAATTCAAACTTTTCAACAATTAGTTTTGAAGATAAGAGTTCACTATTTAATTTGTTAATTTCCAAAGAAAGTTCATTATTAGAATTTGTCATATCCTTTATGTTACAATTTTTATCATAAAGATTTAATTTTTACTAAGAAATTGAATTCTTTAGTCCATCTATCTTTTCCTTGAAAACTTTCTCATTGGTTTTATAGTTTCATGCTTGATATTGAAGTTTTTCAACTTCCAAAATCAAATGTTCATTGTGAACTCTATATCTTTGAACCTTTTCAATATAATTATTAGAACAAAGATTAAAATATACCTCATATGTTTTAGCTTTCTTCTTTGTCTCTTCATGGACCACATTTACCATGAAGGCCTTTTTACTGGTCTTGACTGCTTCATATGCCGGAGTAGTCTCAACGACATTTTCTTGAATAATCAAAGTAGTATCTGGAATAGTCTCAACAACTTTGATCTCTTCTTCCTTTGTAGCTGGAGTAATATCAGTAACTTTTCCATCAAACACAACCTTCTAAGCTGGAGTAATCTCAAATGCTATCTTTACAAAGTTCAACACATCTTTAGTAACTACTTCTTCCCCTTTTCTATTTTTATCATCCCCTTTTTCAACCATTGATTCTTTGTTGGATCTAGAAAGGCTGGTGCAACCAAAACCAAACATTAGACTATTTTTGGTACAACTAATAAAGGACTTCTGAAGCTAAGAGTGGAACTTCGGAAGACAAATGGAGTTCTCCGAGGTCAAGTGCAAGATCAACTTCCGAAGGAAAACTTCAACTTCCGAAGACAAAGTCTCTACTCCTCCAAGCTTCAACACTTAGAAGAAATGAAGACTACAACTTTCAAAGTATGAAGTCCCAAGGAGGCCTCAGAAGAGGTATCCACTTCTAAAGTATAAGTGGCTTCGGAAGAACAAGTTCTTTCGAAGCCAGTTAACCTTTGAAAGTAGCTACTATAAACCAGTGGACATAAGTATGGTCCCTCTGACACTCCTCGTAGACCTCTGCTATACTGCATGGCATTATCTGTAAAACCCATGTAGTTGACCATAACTTATTCCACTGTTCACCATTATCAATTAGTATAGTTGACAACTTTAGTTGGTGACAAAAGGTAAGTCATGGACATGTCATGACTACCGTATCTTAGATAATACTTTATCTAAGATATCTTAACTTAGCTTTGTAGTATTTGTTTTAGTATAAGGTTTCTAGCTAGTATCAAAGTATATCCGCTATAGGTAGTAGTATATATAGTTTCTCATTGTAACTCTTGTAATATGCTTGTAAGAGTCTTGTAATACTTTGAGTCGAGAAAGAATATATACAAATATCTTGAAAAGCTAGTCTCTTGTGTTTGCTTTGATTTACTTAGTATATATACTAAGTGAGTTTGAGAGAAATAATATATACTTAGAAGGATTCTGCTTCATCACAAACCCGAGTGTTACATAATGAGTTTGAGAAAAAAATACTTGTGTTGAGTACAAAAACTGATCCTGCAATTGGTATCAGAGCTTTTTAGGCTCTTGATTGTGTGATCTTACCATCCTAATCAACCTCTTTTTCACTCACCTAGTCACTACACTCAAAATGGCCCTTAATCAAAAATCTGAATGTGAAATGGGGAAGATAACTAAAGCACCTATCATCACCCTAGAAAACTTCAGACAATGGAGCAGATGTATTGAAGGGTTCATCAGATATCAAGACAACTGAATATGGAAATCTATCATAATTGCCCTTACAAGCCAAAGGTTGCAGCACCTGTGGAGGTGGTGGAATGATATAGAAGGCGGTAGAAGATTACTTTGATAAAGACCACAAATGACTTGACATTGATGGCAAGGCCATGACTATTCTGATTACTACTATACCCAACTCCATCATGGTGGGGTTTGAGCATGGCCAGTCAACTAAAGAACTATTTGATGCCTAACCAACACATACGCAAACTCCAACGACTAAAAGAAAGATTCACTGAAGCAACAGTTGGAGAGCTTTACTCATATTGCTGGAGAGACCCTAAGCCAGCAATACTTTAGGTACATAGATCTTATCTATTCCTTTCATTATATGGGAGTAACTCCTGAATTTAGAGATCTCTCAAGGAAACTAATGAGTGCATTCCAAATAAGTGGACGTTCTACTGTGTCTCTATCAAGAGGACATAAAATTTGAACTCCCTCTCCATTACTAAACTATACGGCATTCTAGATGGATACCATGTAGATATGGAAAAAAAGAGTGGCCGACAAGTGAGCAGACCTTCAAGCCTTCCCGCTTTCAACGCATGTATGGTTGCACAAGGCTCAAGACCCCCACAACCTCAGCAGTACCTGACACATCCTCAACAACCATCTTGCTCTTCTGGGCCTTATATTACATTTCCTGAGACTCCAAGGTCTCAACAGGCTCAGCCAAGTCCTTTTCAGGATAGCTGTGCATTTGTCTCAAGAAGCAGACACTCTGGTGATTTTCAATTTTGCTTTGAAGACCAACTTTGTTTCAGCCCAGACGATATGAAATACATGGGCATAGTCCAACAAATGCCTTTGTTAACCTACAGGGCGAAGAAGTTCTTCAAAAGAACTGGAAGGCAGTTCCCTTAGAACCCAACTAGCAGCAAGTTTGGGTTTGACAACGCAAAGGCCAAGTGTTACAACTATAACCAGCTGGGTCATTTTGCTAGGGAATGAAAAGCTTCCAAATCAAATTTGGGATCTACTCATGCCTCCACTCATGCTACAACACCTAAAGCTACTGGAAAGTCAACCCAGACAGCTGTTGTGGCTCAAGAAGTTGATTGGAGCTTTATGGTACAAGATGTCATCCCTGCTGATGCACTCATGGCTGGAAAATACAACTCAAAGTTATATAAACATCTCTGTACTCCAACCTATATTGCTAAGGTTAAAATGTACCAGGACCACAATATGGAAATTAAATCTGACATTGAGTCCTTGAATATCTTGAAAGCTGATTTTAAAAGGGTTGAATCTGACTATGAAAATAAAATTGAGGAGTTAGAAAAAATAGTATCCTCTTTAAACCATGAGCATACTGATTAGAAGACTCAAATCAAGGATTTAATATCCATATTGACTGAAGCTCAAGCCAAGCTAGTAATAGCTGAGGTTCAAGCTAGGAGGCATGCTATTTCTGAGCAAAACTTTCAAGCCATTCTTGCATAATACTCTCACTCAAAACTATGATATCAAAACAAAAGGGGGTTGGGAACCAAAGAAATTGCTCCACCACACTCTTATGAATCTATTAGACAACCAAGGTGTAGTACTAAAAAGCAAGAGGTTCCATCTGCTGACCCACCTTCTCATGAGTCAAAGAGTGATGCAACAATGGGGACCATCATAGGGAAGAACCAGGTAATTCTACCCACTCTTACCGGTGATAATCAACCCCTAACCACCAAAGCCAAAAGTAGCTGAGCTAAGAAAGCTAGAAAAACTGCCAAGAAAGTAGTCGAGTCCATGCTGAAGATACACCGAAAACAAAAGGGTGTGTTCATTTCAGCCGGATTCCAGGTGGTAGGAAACTCTAATTCAGGAAAGGAGTGTTGTACGAACACTCCTATCCTACCATAGGATCAGAAGTTAAAGGGAAAGATTGCAGATGAAGAAAAAAGAACAAGAAAATGCGATCCTTAAGTTCCTAGAAAATTAACATTGTATGCATAATGTGTGGTTAGCATAACCACATGGCCAAAGATTGTTACTACAATCCTACTAGCACACATTCGAAGGGAAAATTTCTTCAGAAGACAAATTCAAGAAAACTCTAAAGAACAAAAGAGTTCTTTTGAGACCTTTTGAGATAAAGACTACTTTGGAAGAAAAGGTGGTGAATGTCTTTTCAGAAAAGAAAGAAGCTTTGGAAGAATGCCAAGCTGCACAAGCTTCATCAAGCTCGTCTTCTATGATCAATCAATGGATGGAATGGAAGATCAAGGAAGATGATCAAGGAAGATGTTTTAGCCCAAACCTTTTCTTCAAAAACATCCATTGAGCCCCCATGCATAAACTTTGGTTCAATTATTTCATTGTCCTTGGAAGAACCTATGACCAACAAGGCTTGGGTTTCCAATCAAAACTAATCATCACATCTTATGTGCAGGGACATCCGCATAACAAGAATAACAATATATGGATTGTGGATAGTGGATACTCCAGGCACATGACAGGGAACATATCTCTTCTTCAATAATTTCAACATTTTAATGGAGATCCTGTCCAGTTTGAAGGTGAGGTCGGAGGATATATTTCTGGCAGATGGAGTATATCCAATGGTAATTTAAAAGTTGACAAAATAAACTTTGTCAAGCAGCTTGAACACAACCTATTAAGTGTTTCTCAGTTTTGTGATCAAAAGCATCAAATGCTCTTCATAGAACATGAGTACATTATCCTTAAACCCAGGATGACAATTTCTCAGGAATTGGTGCTTCTTAGATCTCCCAAAGGGGATATGTACAAGCTTGATATGAACAATGCTTCCCCACTGGGTGAAGTATCATATTTTCTTTCCAAAGCTGATAGTGATCGGTCAACCTTATGGCATAAACGAATGTGTCACGTCAAATTTAAATCAATGAATAAGTTGGTTAAAAACAATTTGGTACATGGTTTGCCTAAAAAGTAATTTTTTTCTTAAAAATAACTATGTTGCATGCCTGAAAGGGAAGCAACACAGGACATCTCATAAATCCAAGGTTGTTAACTCTATCACTACTCCATTACATTTTTTTACACATGGATCTTTTTGGCTCCACAAGTATAATAAACATTGGAAGGAAATCATATTGCCTTGTGATTGTTAATAATTTTACAAGATTTACATGGGTATTCTCTTTAAGAACTAAAGATGAAATTTCTGAAACTTTAAAATCTTTTATTTTTAAAATAGAAAATCAAATCGATCACAAGGTTAAGATAATTAGAAGTGATCAAGGGACTGAGTTTAAGAATCAAGTTCTTGCCTTATTCTGTAACTCAAAAGGGATTTCCAGACAATATAGTGCTCTGAGAACTCCTCAACAAAATGGTGTTGCTGAGAGGAGGAACACGACACTTATTGAGGCTGCTCGAACCATATTAGTTGATTCAAAGTTGCCTCTAACATTCTGGGCCGAGGCAGTCAGCACTATATGCTATATGTAGAATAGGGTTCTTGTAATTAATCCACATGGAAAAACCCCTTATGAGCAATGGAACAAGATGCCACCATTCATTGGCTTTCTAAGGTCCTTTGGTAGTAGGTGTACCATACTTAACACAAAGGACAATTTGGCAAAATTTGCTGAAAAGTCAGATGATGCTATCTTT
>BJCM01065806.1:0-10583 GCA_018326385.1 Flaveria bidentis | reverse complement strand
TATCATACATTGGTTTGCAATGTAAGTTATCTTTGTTTTATATAGTCAATAACATTTATTTATACAAATTAATTTACTAACTTTATATTTTTCTTATTTTAAGATACTTTTATGGGTTAGACAATTCTAGATGTGTTTTTCTTTAATCCGGGTAACATCACAAGTGTCATGTGCGCTAATAATTTCCCTGTTGTTAAAGAACACATCATGAATATATATGTACTTCATATAGACAAACCATTTTTTGTCGCACCATATTTTGCTAGGTAATATTTATTTATACAATATATATACATATAAACATAAGCATACTTAATTTATCTATAACTTTTTTTGCAGTTCTCGTTGGTTGCTATTGATCATTTCACCTTCAACACAAAAAGGGATATATTCTTGATTCTATAAGAGGAAAAAAGAACTCCAAATCCTATGCTCTTACATCTTTAATTGATGAAGCTATTGGGCTTACATTTGAATTAGAAATGATTAATGTATGTTTCTAATGACTTATTAATATTTTTTCATTGTTGGTTAGACTAAATTAACAACTGTGATTTTTGTGCACTGTAAACAACAACTAGAAACTTAGGAATTCGGCTTTATGGTTATAAAACATATGTATGAGTTCGTCAAAGATATTCAACATCAATTTCCAAATAAAGTAAGTTATTTTTATCAATTTGTATATTTACATATTGCACTATTTATGTATTAAATCTCATTATTATTTATTTGTTTTTAGACTTGAAATTACACAAGCTACGTGTCAGAAATGAAAATTGACAAGTTGATTTTACAATTAATGCCGCACTTTATAAGGAAAATGTACACTAGGTAGACGTTGACGTATTTTAAGGTACTATTGTGTTATATATTGAAAATTTGTATAGTAAACACTAAGTGTTTGTAATATTATTGTTATTTTGATCATTTGAGAATTATTATACAATCAAGTTGATGTTTTTTAATGTATTTTTATAGTTTGAATAGTATGGTATTAGATTTATATGTTGAATTTGAGAGTAGAAGTGAAATGTATCTGGAAATTTAGCAAAATATATTCTGGAAAAAAAATATTTAATAAATTAAATTTATTTATTTTAAATTAAAAAAACCGCCCTATAAAATTAAAAAATTCGCCGAAACCGCCCTATAAAAGGCAAAAAAATCGCCTATAATATGCAAAAAAATCGCCCTATAAAATGAATGAACAAACCGCCCTATAAAATGACAAACCGCCCCAAATAACACATCACCGCCCTATAAAATAACGGCCTCATAAATAGAGTATTTTTAGAGCAACATTTTTAAGGGCGGTGTGAAACCGCCCTAACAAACAAATTTAACAACCCTAATAAACTAGTTCTGTACTAGTGTAAGTAAAGCCACGTTTACAGTTTCTAAACTTTCAATTCCTAGAGCGGCTTCTCTTTTGGATGAAATAGATTACCTTTCTCTCACTCAATACATGTATATGGTCTGATGCGGTTCAAGTCTTGTTGCATTTTATTCATACAGGGAGCTCCCCTTTGAACTTTCAATTCTTAATGCTTCTTAATTGTTTGGTACATTTCCAATAACGGCTTTGATCAATGTGAGTCTACCGCCGAAGAAGAGGTTCTTTGATTTACAAGAACCCAAAGGCGAGCCTAGATGCATTATGGCATTATGGCATTATGGGATTCAGGGATTGGGTAGTATCGCAACTCCACAGCCCATAATCATTGCAAAATTGGTGATCTCAATTTAGACTGGCCCAAGATCAAACAATGTAGAAAAATTTACGGAGCTGTTTGGTATGTCTAATACTAGTTTAACACCCCTTGCATTGCAACGGGAATGCCTGTTAGAACGATAGAGGTCTTTGGTTTTGAAAGTTGATAGTTTTGAACATCGAAACGTTGTATAAAAACGAGTTTTAAAATAAGCCGTTTTATGAAGATATTGAGCTGATGACAACCCCACCGACAACCTTCCTATTTAAGATGACCTTGATACTTTATGTTTTGGTATAATCATGCTCATACAAAAATTTTATAACTTTTAGTTACCGTAGTGTCAACTTACTTCAAAACTAACGTTTTTACTATCTTTTTTGGTCATTTTTCTTTGGGAACAATTAGATAGGTTTTAAACTCACTTTAAGTACATTGAAACTTTTAGCCTGATTCTCAAACCAAACATTACAAGATTTGTCTTTTCAATTGCTGCTTCTTACGAGGGGATATAGAGATCAACAAGATTGTAACACTCGGCCTCTCATACCATCAATATTGTCTGTTTTACTCACGAAAAGTTCACGGATTTGCTTTTAATTTCCTACGTGAAAACTTCCCAAAGAGTTTACCTATCTCTATATTGCTATCACTTGAGCACGCTTAACTGTGAAATTCTCATCTCATCTATAGCCAATACGTCCAAAACACATTGTTAACATTAAAGGTCAGATATTACTTATTAACTAGAAATCTCTCCTAATTGCGGCCGATGTAGATTTTCCTAGGTTGTTACAATCACCCCCTCTGGATTCATCGTCCTCGAAGAAGTTTGCCTACAAGAATCTTACGGATTTGCTTTTGGTTGGTCGGGTGAAGATTTACTAAAGTGGTCACCATCCCTGGATTGTTGTCAGATAAGCACACTTAACTATGGAATTCTCCTCTCAACACAATCAATACACCAAAACGCGTTAGCGATATTAAAGGCGTGACATTTCTTATGAATGAAAAATCTTTTCTATCAACGGCCGATGTGGGATTTGCCTAGAGTGTTACAATCACCGCTTTTGGCTCATCGTAATCGATGAGATTTGCCCCACCACCCTATCCATGGATGTGAGATTCACGTAAGATGTCCTTCTAACACCCCCGGGACTTGACATCCTTGATAAAGCTTGCCCCACCCGAATGCACAATATTGACTCTGATACCATTTATTTAAATGTTTGCTTAGATGACATTGAAAGACATGTCATGACTTTTGTCGTTGGATTTCATGTTTCTTATTGATTAATCGAATGTTCTGCTTCAAATGTTCCTAAATCTGGTTTTATGATTTATTTTCCCACATGTGTGACCAATTGAGAGGCTCCACTTGCAGCCAATACAATCACAACCTAACTTGCTAGGGCCTTTCAATTTGGTGGTATAAGGGGCCAGGTGTTACAAACATTTTTTGCTATGTCGATTTACCTAAGACTCTGTATCTGGCACAACATTTGGGCTTTGTTGATTTGACCTGTACGCATCATGTATGCTTACTATAGAGAGTCATCTATAACCTTAAGAAAACCTTAATTGGTGTTTTCTAAGCTATCTGCAACTCTCATGACATTTAGTTTTACTCAACGAATTTATAGTACTTCATATTCTATTCTTTTTGTCAATATTCACCACTTTTGACGTGCTTGTGTACTTTAATGATATTCTTTTTACGAAGGCTCTTTTGGTTTTGTCTCAAAATTGATTCAGATGTTACATTCTTAATATTCCCTCAAGGAGCAAACTTAAATATTCTCTCTAGGTATTAGCCACATTCTCTTATGACAGTTTCACTTATCTCGACATTGTACTTTGCTTGATGTTCTACAATGAATTGTCTTAGCTTATTGCAAAACCATTATATACTCTAGTTTCTTTAGGCGTTTAACATTTTAGACACTTTGGAGTTCATATGGGTGACTATTAGCTTTTCCAGAGCATAGTAGAGCATTATAGTATGTAGTTTCGATAGATTGCTTATGTTGTTAGTATGGTTTACAATCTAATAATCAACACTAGGTGGTACCTAAGTGTATTTTGAGGTATCTACTGACATTATTTCTCGTGGGTTGCTTATTTGTTGGTCTGCGACTATTATTCATGCATATCCTAATGTTGATCTGCTCAGCTTGGTGGGATGATCATCGTTCAACTACAATTATTGCATCTTCCTAGGCTTCAGCTGGAGTTTCAATAAGCAACCTATTGTTGCACTACCAAAGATCAGATGTTAGGCTCCTTCTCATGTTTCCATTGAGATCATGTGCATTATGTTACTCCTAAATGAGCTATAGTTATCTTTGTGTTGAACACATACACTTTGGTGTGACAAAATCGATGCTACGTACGCATTTTACTAGCCAATCAAGATCATCAAGCATCTTAAGGTCAATATACAATTTATTCTTTGGCTTGGTTTGTCATGGCTTGTTCTATTGTTACCACATATTAACTTGTTGACATCCTCATCAAAATGTTTTCTTTGAGGCATTTATTGATACACCTAAATTATTTTTAGTTTCTATATCACTCTCTATACATGCATATAAATACATATAAATACATAAAGAGAGATAGAGACAAAAAAGTGTTTCAATAATAAATACGAGTGTTTGTATAACTTAAACCTTTTTTTTTTACTATTTCTATCTCAGATTCTCAAGTAGAGGCTACATATGGATGCCATCAACTCATCATCAACTTTAGATGGCATGTTAAAAGATTTATTATATTTCTACGTATGTTGGATTTAATATGACCTTTCATATCATGTTTACTCCTTATGCCATAGCTATTTTGAGATGTACAAAAATATATTAAAAAAACTTCTCTCTCTTTTCATGTTTTTCTTTTTCTTTTTGTATGAATCTTCTTATCCTAACCCCTTTCTTCATCGCGTCACTCTAGCCCAAATAAGGATTCAAATACACAAATCAAAACTAGAAACCAAATACAAACACGTGCATGATACATCAAACAATCACGCACATATACACATTGATTTTCTTAGACCCCTAATGGAATGCATTCAAAACTATAACACTTAGGGAGGTTAAGAAGACTACCTTAACATCCTTAAATTTTTATTTTGACAAAACAAACTCACACACTCACTAAACTTATTTTAAAATCTATATCATTTATTCATAATTTTTTGATCAGAAAGAGACATTATTTGTAACACCTTAATAACATGTTTCAACGTCTTTAAATAGAGGGACCAAGAGAGTTCTAAAGACTAAAATAGCAAATAGATATGATTTTTGTAAATTAAAAATATGAATCACGTGTTTTTAAATTATTAACATAATATATTATAAAGTTATATGTGATAAAAGAAGTTGGTTGTTATCATTTGTGGTATAAATGCGTACAACAGGTATAAATACAAAGAGAAAATTAAATGAATGGTATATGTGGTTTGATTATTTTGCAAATTTGGTCCCCGGATTCAAAAATTACAAATTTAAAACAAACATTTGTAAGATGGTTGCAAGTTTAGTGTCACATCCCGACGGAAGCGTGAGATGATTATTTGGATGTGACTTGTTTGTACAGAACTTATTGATTAACAGAGTTTATCAGATAGCACAGCAGAACAATATAATAACTAAATTCATAAGATAATATTATAGTTAGGATTATATTAAATCATAATAGTCAAAATTTGATCTAAATATAATTCTATTACAAACATATTATCCAACTGCTACATTTTTAGTAACGATGGAAGTGCGTCCACCGATATGCTGAGATCATACATGTTAATAGTTAAATTAACACAAACTTTTCCCATGATTTCTCCCCAGCTATTGTAAACATTAAAAGAAAATATAATGTTGTTACTCATGGTAATTTTCCTGAAAAAGCATACTCAAAATAGTCAACATAAAGTTGATGAGTTCACAAGTTTATCTTAAACAAAATATTATTGATGCATCATATACAACCAAACTTTACTTAATAATTAGATCATCCATACTGTCATAACATAATTCATAAATAAGATAATATAACATCACAACACTCATCCTGTTGGTGCAGGAAATAATTTTTCTAAGTAGCGCTACCTATATTATCCAACGGTTTCACATCCGAACTAATGGTTGTAACATAAATGACAGTACATCTCAAAAATTGCATCAATCATAAAATTAATAGTATGCTTTTTCCCCTAATAGTTTATAAAAATAAAAATGAGGCTATGAATCTCACCTTTATTCCAAGACATCACCTATAAACAAAATATTCATAGTTTAGAAAACATAAATATTTTTTTCAAAATTTTCAGCACCTCATATATCATAAAATTATTACAATAAATGGGTAAGAAAATCAGGCATAACATACTCATATTTCATATTTTAATTTTTTACAGTTTATTTTTTATAATTTTTGAAATATTCAAATAAATTGTTAAAAATATCTTTGGGTTTCTAAAAATTCTCAAATTTTAACAGAATATTTGTCACAATGTTTATAAATTTTCAAAATTTTCCCAAATCCCAAATCATGGCAGAGTCAATTTTTATGATTTTTATAAATTTAATAATATTTAGTAAAAGTACAAAGTATGTCCAAAAATTCCTATTTTCATACAGGTTGTTCTATTCAAAGTTTTATATTTTCTAAAATTTTCTCATAATTTATCTCAAAGTAAAAGTATTTTTCCTGATTTTCATATGGCAAAAATTTCAAAACTCATAACTCATTTATAACTTCGAATTAGGTCACGAAATGTTTTCTGTAAATCTCATAAATTATAAGAGTCAACATAAAATTTTCTCAACTACTTTCCAGGTTCCGTTATTCCGGCATAAATTTTTTTTTCAAATACTTAAATAATTTATATAAATTATTTCACTTATAGAAATGGCATCAAAATTTGCAGAACTAGATTTCTTAATATGCTAAACATATTTTCATTGTTTTTTCCCACAATCATAGTCAATTACATAATAAACTGAATTTAACAAGTTGCACATAAAATTTTAACCTTTCTTTTATATATCTTTTGGTTATCCTTATTTATTTATTCCTTTTAGACTTATAAACCTTCCTTACTACTTTTTAAATAGGGTTGATGTATTTGTAAGATTTATGAAGATTTTGAATATTAAATCATAAGGGTTAGTCATATGTGTTTATTTAAACATATATATAGCCTTTGTAATCTTAACTAGTTATGGTTTTAGAGGATGAAACCTTGATTTTGACAGAAGGAGAGGGTGATGATAGCTGATGGTAGCTTCTTTCTCCAGTTCTCCAATGTGTGTGGATGTCTTGAGCTTCCAAGGTCGTAAGCTTCTTCCAAAAATTGGTTTAGAAGATGATGGTGTTGAATTATGGTGATGTTGTAGTGGTGACCGAGAGTAGTGAAGTTGGTGATGTTCGGTTATGGTGTTAACCGAAGGATGAGGGAGAGGTGATGGTAACCGAGAGCAAAGTAGTGGTCGTATGCGGTTGAGGGGCGACCGAATGAGTGTGTATGGAGTTTGAAGATGTGAATGTGATGGTGGTTATGAAATAACCTTCGGCCGAGAGGGTTAGTTATAGTGGAGATGGTCATGATGAATTCTATGTTTAGGGTAGTGATTTAGCAACATATCTTGCCTTAGTTGGACTGGTGTTAAGGTGGCGGTTTGATGGGTGGTCCGATTAGGTGGCGGTGTAAGGGGTAGGTTGGTGTCATGGTGGAGCTAGGTGGAAATCAAGGAGATAAGTGAGTCATGATGTTATCATTACAAATTTAATCAATACTTAGGGTGTTAGTCGGGTGACTAATGGCTTCTAATGAACCGTGACTTAATCTTAAAGGGTGCTTAAATGTTAATTTGTTTTGTGGTGTTTGGTTGGGTTGTGTTTTTGTATCATTTAGTGAATGATTTGATGTTACGAAGTTGTAACATTTGATCATATAGTGTTTGGTATCATTATAAAATTATTTGAATGTAAGCTCTCATAAACATTATGCATGCAAGCATGCATACGTACAACATATATTTATGTAAATATATTCATCAAAAGATTATGCATTCGGGCACATGCATACGTAAGACAAGCATGTAGACATGCATTTGTAGCAATTCGTGCATGCATGCAGTCATGCATACGTGCAACATATGTAAACACATAAACACATATATATATAGGGTTAGTCAAACATATAAGTGAATTTGTTCATAGATTAATTTTTGTCTAACCTTATTTTTAGGATCGTTACATTTAGCTTGCAATGTTAGTATCCGTTAGCATCTAACATGTCAAAGGATTAAACATGCGATATAATCAACTCACATGGATCATTTGTCTATTTTTTTCTGTAATAAACAATTATAAACATAATTTTAAAAAATCATTTTAATGTCTTCAACTACAAAAACACTAATAGGATTTTGATCTTGAGAACATACTAATAGGATTCTTTATCAAGCAACAAATGATAGTAGAACATATCTTGGATTTTGATCTTGAGAAGATTCTAAGCTTATTCGACAATGTAACATCACAATTTGTTAAAACTATTTCTTCAGGGTGATCAATAATTGGAGGTCAAGTTTTCGAATATTACATCGGGTTTTAGGGGTGAAATGAAGCAAACTTTTATCAGATCAAACTTGCAATTTTATTTTAAGAGTAAATTACTATTTTGGCCCCGGGGGTTAGGGTCATTTAACCCTATCGACCCAAAAAGGAACCATTTGACATATCAACCCCTAACATTTTATTTCTTAAGTATTTTGGCCGTTAACACTAACTATGTTAACTTTTTTCAGTTAAGAGTAAAGTTATTTTGGTTATTTTAATCTTAAAGGTTGTTTATGTAAATTTTAAATTTTTAGGATTGTTTATACACATATTCAAAACTACCAACGCGACCACCACGCACCACCACCGGATTCCACCTCTGTCACATATCAATCACCGTCCACATCTTCACCAACCGTCAATGAGTGTCGCAATCATCTTGAGTCACCAGTGCCACTACTAGTACACCATTGATGCTCTTCACTAGAGAAAAACTGCACCACCACCACCACCACCACATGAACCACCACCACCGTTGCCTTCCTTTTTTTGTTTCCTTATTCCCTACCACCAAAAACCTAATCCACTGTCGACCATTGAGTTCCACAACCACTACGCCAGTCATTATTGTCTACCCCCATGTACACCCCAAAAAAACCTTTCTACTTGCATCATCATCAATTAGTTAACCATTTTCTACCTTAACCCTTGTCGCGAACCCCTAAATTAACTAACATGCCCACTTGATGATATGTTTGGTGCTTGATCTAGAGGGATGCTGATGATGATTGGTTTGTGATGGTGGTCATCATGGTGGGTTGTGATTGTTTGGAGGTGGTGGTAGTTGTTGTGTTAGGTGGTCGTAATGGGTGGGGGATCTTGGGTGGGTTGTGATTGCCTGGAGATGGTGGTAGTGGTTGTGTTAGGTGATCGTGGTAGTGGAGGATTTGGTGGGTTGTTGTAACATCGTGTAATTTTTTTGGCTAATTAAAAGTTTGCATCGTTAAATTCTTGTAAGGACCTTTACTATAGTTTATGAAACTCATGGGGGCTTTATGTGTACTTGCAATTAATTTTTAATTTGAAAATTTATAGTTTCATTAAATTAAACTTTATGTTTAATAATAAAAAGATACAAATAATAATAAGAATATTAATATTAATAATGGTAATAATAATAATAAAATTATAACAATAATAATAATAATAACTAATAATAATAATAATAATAATAATAATAATAATAATAATATTGTTATGAAAAACGTAATAGGCTGCGCTGCTACTCTAGGCTCGCTTCTGTAATAATACTAATTTGTAAGAATTATTAAACTTAAAAATGTATTAAATTTTGATTTAAAAGTTAAGGGGGCTTATTTGCTAATTTTCAAACTTAAAACATTTAAGGTTCTTGCATAAAATGTTAAAATCAAAACTACAGGGACTAAAGTGTAAAATTTAAAATTACAACCCAAACCCCCGCCCACCATGTATTTCCGTCGACCTCTCCGGCCACTGTCGGAGAGCTCCGGCGACTCTACAACCCACCAAAAACATTCGTTTTCGACCTCAAACCATTGCAAATAAATTCGTGTGTACGTTTCGAACCTTAACCGCACCTTAATTTGAGTTTAACGTCGGCAATGGGTGTCGATTAAGCTTGGTAACTGTCGACCTCAATGCTCTAACCGTTCGATCATTAAAATTCAATAATAACCCAATTAACTTAAACTAATCAATCGTCTATCTACTCCTAAACGTTTAATCAACAAAAAATCATCTGAAACAAACACACACAACAAGTTCGATCACCATCTCAGGATATCCAGGAAGTTAATTGAATTATAATAAACATTTCCACCTTGTTTGCATGTTTTCTGGTCGCGATCTGTTCTTCGTGGGATTCATCTTCAATTCAAACGTGTTCGGGTAATTAAATGCATACATTTGTTCGAACTTACATGGGAACAAAAGCCCCATGATTGATTGGTTAAAAACATCGAATTGATGTTCGATTTGAACCAAGAACAAACTAGGGTTCTTGGATTTGGGGGTTTCCATATGATTGTGTTTTTAGGATTTTAGGACCGAGTCTTAGCACGGCCAAGGCCCTTAGTCCACTGGTAACAAACTTGCATATCACGCCCGAGGTCCCGGGTTCGAACTCGGCAACCTCCACTAAAATTTTTAAGGCTCTTTAGCCTTCAAAAAAATATATACATTCTGAAAATTATTAAAAATAATTTTATAAACAAAATTTATTTTTAAATCACTTTAGTAAATTTCTGTAAATTT
>BJCM01065804.1:0-15467 GCA_018326385.1 Flaveria bidentis | reverse complement strand
CATTAACCAATGCGGCTGAACAACTTACTAATGCTGATGATCAAGTAGAAATGCTGATCAAGATTAACTTATCCGCATTTGTCAATGCGGATGGACAAGCAGAGATGCAGATCAAGACTTAGACTAGTTTCTGATGTAATAGGTCAGGGGTAGTTTAGTCATTTTGTAAAGGCATCTTGTCTGCCTATAAATAGAATAGTTTACCTCGTACTGAGGTGACGGCTGAGAAATAGAGAATTTTCGTTGTAATTATTCTCTGTAACTTATGAACTATCATATATCAATACAAACAACATTTATGAGTAATTTTCTTGCTTTAAATGTTCTTTGATTGTTTGTTTCCGCCACTCAATCATTGACTTGATTATCATATTCGATTCTCAGTAAGAATATTACTCTTACTCAAACCCAGTCAAATTATTTGAAAAACATGCTTATACTGAATGTGATAATTTTTGGGAAAGCATTGATTTAAAATTTTCTAGGTTATTAGAACATAATGATAATCTAGTAAATGATTTACAACTCTGCACTGAAGCAAATCGTGTTGTAAAGCAAAAGGAGTGCAGCTTCAAAGAAAAGATTGAACTGTCGGGGAAACAACTAAGGGAAACCGAGGTTGTTGCCTTAAATCAATAAAATGACGTTAAGTTCTATTTAAATTCTTTGGAGGAAACTAAAAAGGAAAAAGAAGTTTTGCAAGTTGAAATTGAATCATTAAAACAAAAACTGTATAGTTTGGCAAGTTCTTCTCACATAGTTCAGAACCTAGTGAAAGAACGGAATACCAGTGAAGGTCTGGGTTATAAGGTACTACCGCCACCACATGAAATCCTTTTGAACACTAAATGTAGACCAATAAATAATAACCCAGTGAAGGATCATGTGGTATCTACTCCTCTGGTTAGTGATCCAGATTCTACAGGTAAACCTATGAAATCTGTCACTAAACAGAAGGATTCTACTTTGGGATCAATAGATAAGATACCTGTTAAGGATTTGGGTGATAAAATTGAAAATGTTAAATTAGGGTCAGATTCACAAACGTCTACTGTTTCAGAACCTAGAGGTCTAATCCAATGAACCTTAAACGTGCTAATCATCAAAATCCAAATAAAATGAAAATGAAAGATGTTCAAAATGTCAAAACAATTAAATTTATTAAAGAAGGTGAAACATCTAAAAAGGAAGAGTCGTCAGCCAACCAGACATATCTCAAACCACGACCAAACTCAACCCCACATCATAACTTTCCTCAAACTGTTGAAGGAAAATCCTGCTATAGTTGTGGAAAACAAGGACATATCTCTCCAAATTGTCCTTATTATCAGACATCTAAAAAGAAAATTGAACTTTTTGATGAAAAACCAAGTTTTTCTAAAATTAGATCTAATACTCCTCCTAAGGTTACACCTAGGAGTATTAGTGAACCTAATGTTCACACCATAAGCCAGTCGTCTGTTTACCTCAAACAAGCCTTACACAAAACTGGTTTATGGAAGATAAAAACAAGTAATGTGTCTGATAGTGCGAACAAGAAGAAGAAAGATAGGCCCTTATACTCTGAAGGACAGTGGGTTGAGTTCATGATGTGTGATACCACTAGGACACGCAAGCTAGTTAAGGCTTGGGTCCCAAACCTAAACTAATCAATTCATGTGTATGTGCAGGGTGTCCGCTACAGCGCTATCACTAATACATGGATTATTGATAGTGGGGCTTCCAGGCACATGACCGGGAATTCGTCTCTCCTTTTCAACGTCAAGCAAATTAAAGGGGGACATGTATCATTCACTGGGAATAAAGGAGGTTACATCACAGCTCAAGGCGAAGTGGGAAACGAGAAAGTGAAGTTTGACAAGGTCAACTATGTTAAGCAACTGCAAAACAACTTGCTTTTTGTCTCTCAAATCTGTGATAAGGGATTCAAAGTTGTGTTTGACAACAAGAAGTGTTAAATGTTGAAGAAGGAGTACATTTTCGGGGAGGATAAAATTCTAATGTCAGCTTCAAGTGTATGTCTTGGATCTATCAAAAGCCTCCACAACTGAGTCTACTGCCTAGTGCTTCTTATCAAAGGCAATAGAGAGGGATTCAGTCTCCTAGCATAGGAGAATGGGACACATTAATCCCAGGAAGATGAATCATCTGGTTTAGAATGATTTGGTAAATGGAGTTACAGTCAAGAATTTCCAACTCCCAGATTTCTTCGTAGCATGTAAGAAAGGGAAACAGACTAAGAAGTCTCACAAAGCAAAGAAAGTTAATTCTATCGACATTCCTCTCGAGCTTCTACACATGGATCTATTTGGGCCAGTTAGCACAAAGAGCATTGCTGGAGATTTGTACTGCTTTGTTGTAACTGATGATTACTCAAGATTCTCTTGGGTGATGTTTCTACAACCCAAGTCAGAGACATTTGAATCATTCAAGCATCTAGTCAATACATTGGAATCACTCTACAAGCTGAATGTAAGAAAGATTCGATCAGACAATGAAACAGAGTTCAAGAATCAGTGGATGGAGGAATTCTATCGAGAGAAAGGAATTGTTCATCATTTTACTTCTGCCTACACTCCACAGATGAATGGGGTTGCTGAAAGAAAGAATCAGAGCTTGATAAAGACAACAAGGACAATGTTAGCCGACTCTAAACTGCCAATTCAATTTTGGAATGAGGCAGTGGCTAATGCATGCTACACTCTCAATCGAGTCTTGGTGGTCAAACATCATGGAAAAATGTGATATGAATTGCTCCAATGACGTAAACCCAACTTGGAGTATCTAGAACCATTTGGAGCACTATGCATGTTGTTAAAGAAAACTCAGACTGGGAAGTTTGGTGAGAAGGTAGAAGAAGGTATCTTTCTCAGATACAATATACCAGACAAGAGAGTTTATAACAACTCAACGGATCAGGTAAAAATGTGGTGCAATGTTGATGTCCAAAGATACACCACCCTCCCTGCTGGCAAAGGACCTTCCTTCTTCTTTGACTATGATGGATTTTTCAAGTCCTTCAATCTACTTCCTTCTCATCCTGATGATGATGAAGTATCCGCTCAAATGATGTACGATGTTCTGAATACTCCTAAACTAGACTCGACATCATCGGTTCCATTAGATGGTACTTCTAGCCCTTCAGGGGGAGAGCTTGAAGTAAGTGAGTCTTCCTTTGATGCTGAAGCAGTTGAGATTAAAAATGTGGACCAGGAGGAACAGGTTCCCACTCTTGAAAGTACACAAGCATCTGATTTTGATGCCCCTAGAACTTCTAAACCCCATACTCCAACAGCCAAAGAAACTAAACCTGGGATTCAAAATTTGGATAATGAGGTAGTTGTTCCCACCACTCCTGGAACTCGAATTAATGTGCATCATCCCCTGGAAAACATCATCGGAGATATTCTATCGGGAGTTCAGAAACGAAATCAGCTATACTCATCTGATTATGACTCAGTCATGGAAAAAGGATATCTACACGATGGGGCTTATCGATGTTTTGTCTCTCAATTTGAGCCAAAATATGTAAGTGAAGCCTTAAACGATAAGTCCTGGGTTAGTTCTATGCAAGAGGAACTCCTTCAATTTAAGAAGTTAGGAGTATGGACTCTTGTGGACAGACCAAAAGGTGCAAAGGTAATTGGCACTAAATGGGTTCTTAAGTGTAAGAAAGATGACCAAGGGGTGATAATAAGAAACAAGGCTCGGCTTGTCGTTCAAGGGTTTAGACAAGTCGAAGGCATTGACTACAATGAAGTGTTTTCACCTGTGGCAAGGATGGAAGCAATTCGTATCTTCTTAGCCTATGCATCCTACATGAAGATCAAAGTTTATCAATTGGATGTGAAAAGTGCATTCCTTCATGGTGAAATCCGTGAAACTATGTACGTCAGTCAACCCGAAGGGTTTGAGGATCCTTATCATCGGGATAGAGTTTATAAATTGGACAAGGCTCCTTATGGGCTTCATCAAGCCCCCCGAGCCTGGTATGAGAAACTCTCTACTCATCTGTTGAAACATGGTTTTCGTAGAGGGGTAATTGACTGTACGTTGTTCATCAAAGAGAAAGATGGTGATTTACTACTGGTACAGATATATGTGGATGACATAATCTTCGGTTCCAAAAATGAAGAATTATGTAAAGAATTCAAATCCATGATGAAAGCTAAGTTTGAGATGAGTGCCATGGGAGAGATGAAGTTCTTTCTTGGGTTACAGGTAGATCAGACACCAAATGGAATCTTCCTGCATTAGTCCAAATATGTAGGAGATATCCTTAGTCGGTTCGACATGGAGAATGCAACGGTTGCTGGGACTCCACTTGCCACGAACCACGATGTGGCACCTGACAAAAATGGTGATCTGGTTGATGCCACTATGTACCGAGGAATGATCAGGTCTCTGATGTACCTCACAGCCTTTCGTCCTGATATTATGTACGCCACATGTCTCTGTTCCAAATATAAGGCTAAACCAAAAGTGAATCATCTTATTGGGGTTAAAAGGATTTTTCGTTATCTGAAGGGTACCCCAACACTCGGGTTGTGGTATCCTCATGATGATGACTTTGAGCTTAAAGCTTATAGTGACTTGGACTATGGTGGTTGCAAGATGATACAAGTCAACATCAGCGGGATGTTAGTTCTTTGGAAGACGCTTAGTTACCTGACAATGTAAGAAGCAAACATTTGTTGCTCTATCAACATGTGAAGCTGAATATGTTGCTGCTGTAAGTTGCTGTTCACAAATGATTTGGATTTAACAGCAAATGCAAGACTACGGTTTGCAATTTTCTAACACCCCTATCTTTGTTGATAATTCTGTTGCAATAGCTGTCACTATAAATCCGGTCCAACACCCAAAAACTAAACAAATTGGGATTAAATATCACTTTATACATGATTGTTTTGAAAATCAATTAATAGGTGTTGTTAAAATTAATACGGATTTTCAACGCGCCGACCTCTACACAAAATCTTTTGACAAACCTTGGTTTTTATATCTTTTGGAGGTAAATGACGTGAAAAAGAAAAGTGTTGTGATTCAAGAAGAGTCGAGTTCGTAGTCCGCCAAATTTTTCTTATTCTTTTAATTTTATTTTCTTGTGTTTAAAATCCAAAAACACAAAAACATTTTCGGTTTTAGAATTTTAGGGGGAGAATAGTCTAGTTTCAGTATTTAAATTAGTTTTAGTATTTAATTACTAAAAAAACGAGGGCAGGCAGATAAGCCGAAAGCAAAGAATTCAAGTCTATAATATTGATTCAAAAATCATAGAAAATGATAGTATACAGGGATCAAATTGTTTGGGACATCAAAAGGATTTAAATGATCAAAATGCTATATTCAAATTACAAATCTGAGAAGTCCAAGCAAAATAAAGGAAAAATGATAGTAAACTAGTCTGCTACTCAGGTAACATAGAGAAAATAGGCCTAGAGGTTGTTAGTTCATTATATGATGTGTCGGTAGATTCAATACAATAGACGAGTATACCTCATTGGTTAATCAAATTCAAACTAAGTTGTTCAACTTGCTGTGGGTTCTCATCTTATCCTTGGTTAACACAATCAACGCATTTTCAATAAGGGGTAACGAGCAAAATAAACGCCACAATGTGTGCGGATGACCATAAAATGAGCAAAGCACATGGAAAAACTGTTAAGCGTAATCAAGCTAATGACGAATGTTTTTGGTGTGTTATGTGCAAAAGAAAAAAATTTCTCTAACAAGAAGATAGGTTGAGTGCCTCTCTACTATGCGATGGCACTAACCTAAGGATAAGCATAATCTAAATAATATAGAATTCATTGATGTTTGCGCCTCTCTGCTGTGCGATGGCACTGACCTGAGGCTTTGCATCTCTTTGAAAGCTCTTTGAATAGTTTCTTCTTGTCAAATACCCGTAGACCGCTCAAAAATCTCCTGAGGAATGTTGATTACCATATAAGTGTGGGATCCACAAATGCTTGTTGAAATAAAATAACCTAACTCATCACCAATGTGAGTCAAAAATCTGTGTATGGATTTAAGTGGACAAATATACAACAATCATTGTGGCTGCAACTCTCGACGGTCAAAATCATTGTGTGCATCTTATAGCTCTAGTGATTTCCTCAAAGTGCTATTGACTCTCAGGCAACTGAGAATCTAGTATCAAAGTACATATAAAAGGGTCCCAAATGATTATGATATACCTGTATGATTCCATATGAATCTTTCCAGAAATGATAGAATTTAATTGAAACTGTTCTGCTCAGGAAGAAAAATTGGTTAGATGTTTTCTAAAAGGTTCCAATCCACCTCAAACCAAAAACACAAAAATATGTCTTGTTTTGCTTTAATTTAAGTTGTTTTCTGTATTCGTTATTTTCTTTGCATCAATGTCGGACTATATAACTAGATGAAATCTATGAATCACAAATTAAAAAGGGTCACATCTAAGGTGACCAATTGGCTCTAAATTAATAGGATCACGTCCGAGGTGATCAAATGATTGTCAATTAAAAAGGTTATGTCTGAGATGATCATCAGTCATAATGTTATATATCAAAAGTTAGATTTTAAGTGTTTGGAAATGTATGAGGTCAAACTCATAAGTATGAGCCAATCGCACGATTAAATCATAAGTATGAGCCAATCGCATGATTGAACCATAAGTATGAGCCAATCACACGATTGGACCATGAGTATGGGTCAACTATGCGATTGGACCACAAGAATGAACCAATCGTACGACTGGATGAAGGAGTCCGAGTCAGTCGCACGACTGAACCCCGGTCTCACGAATGAATCATGCGTATGGGTCCAGTCACACGAATGAAACTCAAAACAGTATAAATAGAGGGGCCAGTCGGTCGTATTCCTTACCACCCTTCAAAAACTCTTAAAAACCACCCATACCCAGACACTCTGCCAAAATTTTAATTGTTGTGATTAATCTCTAATTGTTATACTAATTGATTTCCCATTCATCTTCTGGTACTTATCAACTGAAATCAGTTCAAATGACTGGATTAATCGGACACATAATGACCGAAAGTGTTAAACTCAAAGAACTGAGACTATACTCTAAAATAGACCACTTAAATGAACACAAATGTTGATTTAAATGACACTAAGTGCTATTTCGAGTCCCTGCGAACCCAATGAATCAAAACACAAAGGGTAATGTTACGTTTTGACAAAGATTCAAATTTATGTTGTTGAACAGTGCAAGACGCGAATGGACATGCTGATGAACTTCAGTCGCACGATTGAGCCAGAAACATGATTCAATTGCACGAATGAATCATTCGGTGACTCAATCGCATGACTGACTCAACCGCATGGCATAGCATACGATTAAGCTCAGTCGCAGGCTCAATCGTATGACTGAATTCAATCGCACGGCTGAACTCAGTCGTATGGTTCAATCGCACGATTGAACCTATTTATCAAAATCAACCCAAATTCAATTGTTATGTCTTACAAACAAATCTAATATATATGTTTCTTGTATTGCATCAATATGGCTGAGAGATGGACTATGAGCACCAAGCACAACATCTGTGCCCATCTGGATGCTACATCCCGGAACGCTTCTGAGTTCACTGGGATTATTGCCTTCCTGCATAGATCAGGGATCTACAAGGCTATTTATACACCATGCACACCGTACATATCTATTCAGCATGCTTTCTGGGAAAATGTTATGGTTGACCTGTCTGTTGAACCCCACTGTATCCGGAGCTCTATATTCGGATAGGAGATTGAGATCACTAAAGACGACCTGAGGAGGGTCTTAGATCTGGGTGAGGACGGAGCCTAGCCAACCAAGCTGCATCCCTAACTGTTAGGGGATGTTTACTGAGGATCAAGTACACTGGGGACATTAATGCCGGCGTGCTGAAAAGAGCAACATGTGCCCCCAGTTCAAGTACTTGGCATATGTGATCCTCAAGTGCATAGCCTCCAGGCGTGGAGGATTTGATGAGATGTTTGACCAAATCCAGAATGCATATGTTGCACTGATACTGAACCACACGTTCAGTTTCTCCCGCATGTTGTTCTCCTACTTGATAGAGAACATTAAGGCCAAAGGCAAGGAAGGCTTCTGCATGTATCCACGTTTCTAGAGGTGATGAATGACACCACTTTAGGAAGGATGAAGGTGTATCAGGGGAAGCAGGTGAAGCCCCCGGTCAGGATACTGTTTGGCCATCTGGCCAACGACGATTATGTGGCGCCTTCACTGAAGAAGTGGCATCATGATGATAGTGTTTCTGATGTTGAGCCCATAGTTGTTCCCACTGATGAAGAGGACGATAATGATGATGACCATGATGACGGTCAAGGTGGTAGAGATGCTGGCCCCAGTCATTCACGGGCCACTGACACATATACTATATCTCAACCACCTCCACACAGTACTTCAGCTGCACCTGGTGGATCTAAGTAGGTTGCTTTCCACCAGGATTTCTTGTTAGATGAAGAAGAAGGGTCTAATGATGAGCCTCTCACCAGGAGAGTCGGTAGCTAGGTTGTGGCTATCGAGAAGGGGAAATAGGCAGTTGATGTATGCCAAGATGGTTCTAAGGGTGGTGATACTGATGTCATTGATCAAACATACACACCCGACCAACCGATCAGCTCAGGGGGAGCCCCTATAGCCAAGGGGTCCAGGAAGAAGAGGATGGCTCATGTTTATGGCAAAAGGGAAAGAGACAGAATATTACCCTGATCACTTCTTCCACCACCACAGCCACTACCACCACCACAACCACTACCACCACCACTGTTCCCCACACCACCACCATTATTCCTACTACCACCTCTACTACCACTAACACTCCCAGCACCACTCATACATTCACATCCACCTCACCCACAATACCCAACACAGCTCCACCACAACCCACTTCCGTCCCTACTCCCATCTACACCACATCCACCACTACACCCACTACTCACCAAGCTGGAACATCCACCCAATTCCCACCCACACAAAGCTATACTCTACCCATGGTTAGGTTAGAGAAATAGCTAGCTAGCCTCAACAGACTGGTTCTAAATCTACTAGCCACAGATGAGCTGAGAGCCAACCAGATGAACCAACTGGTAGCGGTCAATACCGCCCAAGGCAAGCAGATTGCTCAGCTGACAGAGAAGAACGTTGCTCACGAGAAAGAGTTAGTTAGATCTCACCATGCACTGAAGGCTCAAAATGAGCTTGTGATGGCTTCTATCAAGAGGATTGAGGGGTTAGAGAAGAAGAACAAAAGGTTGATGTTAAGATTGAAGGGAACCAAGGGTGAACCCCTAAAGATTAAAGATGATGGTGGAGATGATGATGATGGTGGAGATGATGATGATGAGCTTACAGATGATGAATCAGAAGAAGATGATGATAATGAGGAAGTAGGACAAAGTGGAAAGGGAAAGGGAGATGATAAGGATGATGATGATGATCAAGAAGGTGATGTATCTGCATCAGCCTCAACTCAAGCAGCTCAGGAGAGGCGCTCCAAAAGAGCCGCGTCCTCTGCAACTCTAGGTGAGGAGACACATGACCAGGGCAAAGGAAAAGCTCCACAAGCTGATGATTATGATGTTCTCCCCCTTCAGCAAGTCAAGACTCAACTAACTATGATTCTTGGCTTGCAAGGGATTGTCAGAAGGTCAGTGAGCTACACTCTAGAAGAAGGAGAAATCATATATGATCTGACTGACGAGCAGCTCGCTGAGATGCTTAGACTGAATCCAGATGAGCTTGTTAAGGATGCTCTAGAAGTTGATGTTTTGAGTGATGAGTAGCTACAAGCAGTGGATGAGATTGAGATTGAAGATGTCACATCTGATTACTATCCACAGTACACTGACCCTGAGGGCAACGTTATCCCCAACTTGGGTGAAACTTTTGGCAGTGATACTTTTGAGAAGTTAGAGGAGATGGAGAAAGAAAAACAAAAGGATGAAAGTAAAGCCCAAGCTACAGATGCTAATGTTGATTTAAAGAAAGCTAAATAGGCAGCTTGTTTTGTAGAAATGAAAGCCCAACACGCACCTCCAAAGCTGAATGCCTACACCAGACTTTACCGAGTCAAGAGACATCAGAAAGTGTCAGGAAAGATCATCGTGTGGGCCTATTTGAAGATTTGAATGTCTATGCTGTGAAAAGAGAGAAAGGGATTGACTTCAGATATCCACATGATCTGAAGACTCTTCCTAGTTTTGAGCTGAACAGATTAGCATGTTTAGACCTTTTGCATGCCAACCCGAGTAAGATGTCAGGATGGTTTGAGATAGTGCTAAAGAAAGAGTACCACACCAGATGGGTAAACTTTAGACCTTAACAACCTAAGAGGTTCATTCATAAGTCTGAAGTTGACCCTATATCTGGAAGACCTAAGGTGGTGCTGAAGTGGAGTCCCCCACGCACAATGTCTAAGATTCATTTACGCAAGACACTTCAGGACTTCACTCCACACTTCTAATGGCGGTATTATGACTAGAGGACGGGGGAAGCGGTCATAGTTCTGAACAAAGAAGGAAAGATTGAGACTATTAGGGTATTTGACCCAATGTGGCTAACCAACTTGTCTGCTGAAGATGTCTACACTCTATACAAGTGGCCACTATTCTATGACATGCAAGATATTGTACAAGCTCTACAGTTCCAACATGTTATACGACTCTGATTTGCATTCGAGATACACGTAGGAGTCACAAGAGAAGAGAAGTACAAGAAATTCCAAGAACATGTGAAGAATGTTAGAAAAAAAGCTAAACTAGGTCCAAGGGGGAGTTTGTTGACACATCATGTACCTAGTTTATCTTCTTAATGTAAAAGTCTTTCATTTCTTACACATGTGTAATGTAATTACTTAATGAAATATGATATGCGTTTGATGTTTATTTGTCTTTAAATATTTTATATTATTATTGTATTTGATATAATTCATATGTATGAACATCTTATATGGGTTTGAAGTTGTTATACATAATTCTTAGTCAATAATAATTAAGTAATGTGTTCAACCTAGTCGGATGATTATTCATGCTAATGGACCATACTTATGGGCCATACGCATGAATATATCATACTTATGGACCAGTCGCACGACTAAGCCAAGAGACTAGATCAGTCGTATGACTTAGACATAAGATTAATTCAGTCACATGACTGAATCTTCAGTCGTGCGTATGAATCAACCGCATGAGTCAATCGCACGTCTGAACCATGCTAATGGTTCAGTCGTACGAATGAAAACTAAAAACCTATAAATACCACATAATTCCTGGAAAAATAGAGACTTCGAATATTTACAAACCTTAGCCGTCCAGAGCATCCTAAACAGCCAATCCAACTTCATAGTTTGTTCCTGATCGATTTCTAATCAATTCGTAACGTTTGTTTCATCGTTAGATCGATCAGGTTGTCGTTCTCACTGATTGGATCGCCAATCAAATAGGATTCCGCACTATTTGATCTGGTCTCACACAAAATCCGTTAGTACTCAGTACGAAAACGGTCCTAACAATGTTGTCTTTGAAGCTTCGAAAGACTTTACTTCTGGCTTCAGAAGATGTTGGTCTTGGCTTTGGAAGATTTTACACTTAAAGTATTTCTAGTGCATGGTGTAAAAATTTCAAAACATCTCTACTTTGTACTTCAATGCATGCATGCAGGAAAGACTTTGGATGTTTTAGGTGCATTAGCCTTACATAAAACCTTACATAACTACTCATTCAACACAATCCACTATCATTTTTTGTTTTCAAATACAATACAATCTAGTATATCTTCTCAAGAATAGGTAATAGTTTTTATAGAACCCATGATGAGCTTTAGTGATTTTGACAATGCCTTTTATCTGGATTTGTGGTTCCAGAAATATACATGGTTATTGAAGATGTTTATGGTAAGTATATTTATATTTATAATCATTTAACCAACTATTTGTGATACTAATACCTTCTTATATGTTTTAATATGTTGAAGTTTCCCGACCTACATATTTTAACTTAAAGATTCAGCTTTGTGGAATATTCTTAAGATTAACCAAAAGGGTATATCAAGGTGATGATATAACATTTGTGGACTTTTTAAACCATCGAAATTTAAGTTTGTAGGCATTAACAAAATAGTGTTTAGACTAGGTTACATGGCTCTTGCTTCTTTATCGTTTTTTTTTATAAAAAAACCTAATGACAACTTGGATACCAATCTGCTACATGTTACCAAGGATCATAAAGATGTAGCCAAAATAATTGATTTTATTGGACAAAGTTTCAATTTGGTCTTGTAGATTGAAGTGTACGTTGTACAAAATGACTTGCTTGAAGTAATTGTAGCACCGACTGCTTGAAAATAAATTTATTTGTTTCGTAATGCAATCTATGTTTAGTTTATGTGTTATCGTATTTTAAGTTATCACGGACTGTATCTTAATTATGTTATTTATGAAGCTTTATTAATCTGTATGTAATCTATGTATTAATTGTGTTTTTATATATACATGTTTTAATCGTCTCATAATTGTGTTTATTATATAAATTATCAATAAAATATTTAGGACATCTATTAATCATATGACTTACTTCCTTTCATGTAGAACAACGACGAGGCCTAAGTTCATTAGAAATATCCTTCTTACACGTCTTCTTCCTTTTAGAATAGTAACTCTCGAAGAGTCTCCTCTAATAGTCCAACCACTAATATGAAGCCAAAAAAAATTCTGACTAGGTATTGTGCACTATATGTTTGCAAATGAAAACATGCATAAAAAATCCTTTGAAGTTTATCACCTACCTAGTGACAAATAGCAATTGCATGGAAACATGGAAACCGATAGATTTTCATTTTCCACACAGGCATTTATTTTGAGCATACTCCACAATGTAAATATTGCCACCATCTTCTTTTGTTTAAATCCTTGACTAGACCTTGTACCTGTGCTCTGCTATGTTGTAGACAAATACTATGTGTTCTTAGTCTCAGATATCATGCTGCATGAACATGCACCACATGCGATCGGGTAAGGTCTTAGAGAACTTAATTGAGACCCATTAGTTTTTTCGTACCGAGCAATATCTCTCTCAAACATGAAATAAATACATAAAGGTAGCATCCTAGCTCCACGGAACATGTTATTCAAACATTATGATATGTTCGTAGTTAGGTTACCCAATCGACAATTCTACTTATCATACAAAAACATCCATTTGCATTTATCAATATTTTTAGGTATTGCTATGCTTCTTTGTTTATCATCTTCATCTTCAAAATAGAATTATTAAACTTTCTAGCTTGTGATATGCTCCTGATATCCCAACATAGCATTTTCATGCTTAATGTCTTGAATCGTATCATAAAATTGCTTCTAACATGTCGAAGACAAAAACGATGAAATATGTTTAGCTCCTTCCATGCATCTGGATTCTCATTAGCATTCAATATCTTAGCATGTCAATTAGAAAGAACACAGAATCTTTGGACATTTGGATAACCAACTTTCATTTGAAACTACTCAAGAAACCAACCCCAAATCTCAACTAATCAAGAAATGTGCGTATGCCACATGCGATCGGGTAAGGTTTTAGAGCACTTATTGAGATCTGGTAGTTTTTGTGTACTGAGCTACATCCCTCTTAAACAAGAAATAAATACCAACCTTTATAGGAGGCATCCTAGCTCCATGCAACATGATATTCAAACATTCTAATATGTACATAGTTAGGTTACCCTATTGATAATTCCCTTTATCATACAAAACATCCACTTGCTTTTATCGATAATTTTAAGTATCGCTAGGCTTCTATGTTTATCATTTTAATCTTCAAAACTTTTAGCATGTGATATGCTCCCGATATCCCAACATGGCCTATTCGTGCTTGAAATCTTGAATTGTTTTGTTAGATCTAGGAACAATAGATCTAGATCATTTTGTATAGGCTTAGAACTTTAATCAATACTTGTAATGAATGATTATAATTTATCATTTTGATGCATTCATTATGTATATAGGTTAACCCATATGTGTGTTGATTTCTATATGAGTGCAGGTAAAACTATTATAATTGGTGAATTACTGAAATTGACCAGGTGTAAGAAACATCTACGGATGAACATTTTGTTCTTCCGTAGATATGTTTCTTACAAGTAAAATACATCCAAAGATCCTCTGTGGATGAACAACCAGCTCTGAAGTTGAAGTGAAGATACCTTCAGAAGAACAAAGTATCTTGAGAAGAACAAGATAGCTTCGAAAGAACAAAGTACCTTCAGAAGAACAAGATTGCTGTGGATTAACAATCATCTATGAAAGACCATGTAGTTGCAGAGTCCAAACACTTGTATGCAAATAATACAAGTGTTACAAGTCAGCAAGTCAACACGTCAACAAGACAGTTGTGCGAATCCTAAGAGATTCGGTGTTTACATGCCTTAGATCCTAGGTTTCATATCATGATAGACAAAAGACGGCAACAAACATTAGACGATCAAAACCAAAACATCACATCAGTTGACAAACATAAACCCTAGCAGCCGTCACATCAACATCAACACAACCAAAGCATTTGTTGTTTATGTCATTCATTGATTATTCATTTGTAATCATTGACCAGTTTTAATACATTTTAATCAAATCCTATTTGATTATTAATTGTATTCATATTATTGTATTCATCATAATCATTATTCATTAATCAAACAATTAAATAAGGTTAATGTTGATTTCACAAACATTAACTTGATTTCCTTTAACACTGATAATTCTTGATTGCAATCCTTGGATTCACAGGTGGTATCAAAGCCAAGTGCTCACTGATTTAGATCTATTGATCTATCAGTGTTAAAAGTGTTTAATTGTTTGCTTGTTTAACTAGATTTGTTAGTTTTGCTGATTAGATCTACTGTTTTGCAAGAAAATCATTTTTGTGTGAACACTAAAAACAGTGAACTGTCTTTCAGCGAGTATTGTTCCATTTCTCGATTAACTTAGATCAATATTCAAATCAATTGAATAGTAGATCTGGGTTATTGATTGACATTCATCAACTGTTTAAGATTATTTGAACAAATACATTAATAAAATTCTTGATTTGATAATTAATTATCATTAAAAGGATTGACTGATTCGTGACCTCAATTGCTTAATTTTTGTTAAGTTTTGTCTTTAATTAGTTCATTACCCAAACGATACCCCGTAATAGTTAAAATCATAGACTTTAACTAAACATGAGTAACCTTAGTGGATCATCATACTAACCTCCAAAGTTGGAAACTAAAGCTGATTTTAAGTCCTAGAAAATCAAGTTCAGGAATCATGTGAATTATACAGATTCTGACTTATGGGTTTTAATAACAGAAGGTCCTTATATTCCACCCACTCTTGGGCTGGATTACAATGACAACAATCAACCCATAAGTACAAAGGATTTTTCACCTGATGATATTAAGAAGGTGAAAGTTGATATTA
>BJCM01065803.1:0-11697 GCA_018326385.1 Flaveria bidentis | reverse complement strand
AAAAAAGAATTAAATAATATAATTAGTAATTAATATAGTTATTTAATATGAGAGAGAAGCAAGATTTTTTTTAAAATATGAATGCGGTGTTGTCATATGACATCCCTAGTTACCTCTTTATTAAAATAAAAAGATTTGTTTTAACATATTTTATATAATTTTCGTATTTATTTATTATGAGAGTGAGACGAGAATTTTTTTTGATATTCTAAAATGATGAAGCGTGTACTTTGTTATGCTAGAATGATGATAAATGTCTTAAAAATATTATTTATTATATGTTATAAATTATAGATATAGATATGATAATACTGTATCAGTTTAAATATACCAAATTTCATCATTTCTATTTTTTTAAGCAGTGAATTACATAGAAACTATTCGGAATTACAAAATATAGTAAAACTAAATAAATCAAAGAAAAATAATGTGGTGATTTTTTTTCTTTCAACTATATTTAACTTTCTTCTGTTTATATATATAATACTAATTATCAAGTTAGTTATGTATTATGGGTTGTACTTTATGTTTTATAGATTGTATCTTATTTTATTATTTTTATTTCATTTTGAACCCTATAATTTAGATCTTTTACATCTAATCCTACTACATTTTTTTTTCAATTTTGATCTCGTATACTTTTAATCTTTTATAATTTTTGTGTTTTATATTTGTTCTAAAAATTTTCGAGTTAACATACAGTCACATGCATTTGTGATTTAACGTTTTTACATCTATTATTTTATGTTTCACTACCGCGTTGTGTAATACACTCCATTCTAATTTATACACATTAAAACGTCACAATGCACATGCATGGTTTAAAGTTTTATGTCTATTTTTCGTTTAGTTTTATTTCTTTTATTTTACAAGCTTTTATGATGTTGGTAGTCGCTAGCGACGGTGAAACATTAATGCTATTTAATATAGTTTTATGCTCTCACGACAACGAGTGGGGTTAAATAGTAGTTTTTATCTATTTATATCAAATGAAGCTCATGCTAAAATTCTTTTTTGACGTCTAAGCGTTGTTTAGAGTTTTATGGACTTTTCCACGTACAAAAGTAAGAAAGCACTTAAAAGTGTATAGAAAGCATTTATCCAAAATAGAATAATACTAATTAAAAAACAATAATATATATTGATGCATAAATAAAGAAAATATACATGTATATGTTTTTTTGTGGCCGGCAACAAAACACATACCATTAAACTAAATCCAACTCTATCTAGGAGATAGAAAGAAGACAAGAACATTAAATCAAGAAAGAAGAAATATTAAACAAATTTTTTTTTGAACGGTTAACGAATAATTTTTAAGCCCGGTCACCCGGGTAAACGTAATGGCGAAAGGTCACCCACGCCCGCGAACACAGACAGCGCTGGTGACCCAGCTCGCCCACCATTCCAAGAGAAACCCACCACCTTAAGCCCACTATGGTAAAACCCCTGGCCCACTAGGAGCATGTTGCACCTAGTGAGACTCCAACACATGAGTTTCATATTGGAAAGTCATAGGGTGGTTCCTCCTAAATCAGTTGATCTAGAACTCATTGGCTATTAAACACACACTAATTATCTCTATCTGATTAGTTTACTTTTCTTCTAATTACAATTCAAAGAAAAAGAGGTTGCTATTATATCGTCAAAAACCACTTCACAATTTTTTTTCTTTAGTCAAATATATCGTCATTCTTTTTACTTTCAAATGAACCATACTGTTAACAAAGTGATTACATGTATTAAGAATATGAACTCCAAACAATGACTCGATGTATATCTATGTTACTCTTTCCCACGTATGCATCGCTTCCTTACAACTTAGAAGGAGGTGATTACAAGATTCTGCATGCACATGACAAAGAAACTTATCTTTAATGCGACCTAATTGCTCCATTTATGTATGAGTTCTGAAGGGGATGATGGTCATAAAATTATTTCATACTACTTTTTCACATATTAAACAAAATATTCATATATCCAACTAACTTAGATATTTCTACTAGCTTGTGTAAAAACTTATGGTTATATTATCATCCGATAAGATATACTAATATCAAACAACTTCAGTTTTCAATATATTTCACATTTCTATATTGCTTAGATGTGTTGGTTTGTTGTGCTGTTTTAATGTAGTGTTTGTTGTATTATTTTTTTGTGATTGTTTGTTGTGTTTTCTTTAATGTTTTGTTGTGTTGGTTTGTTATTTATATTATATAAATATATTGTGACGTTTTATGTTTTTATGATGTTATGTTGTTTTTGTTTTGTTATGTTATTTTTATGATGTTTTTAAATTATTTAATACTAATATATGTATTTTTAGTAGTGTTGTTTTATAATATTGCAGTATTTGATCTTATAAATGTGGTGTTTTTTGTTGTAAATTATGTGTTGTTTTATTCTTAAAATGTACTATTTTATGGAAAACAATATATTTTTTTATAAAACAACACAATTTTGTAAATTGCAGTTTTTTTTCTCGAAAAAGTATAGCAATACTATAATCAAATTAAAAAGATATAATTTGTGATTTTATAGTGTACTTTAAAAGAATAATATTGTATGAAAAAAATAGGAGAATTTGAAAAATTCAACCTTTGTATTAGTGTTAGATTAGAAAATTTAATGGACTTGTTTTCTAGGCTTTTTAGATAAATGATTTTTTTCTTTTAATCAACATCTTTGTATATTGTAAAACTCTCATTTATGCATCATGCTAACTTTGATGGCTGTCATTCTTGGGTTTTGGAACAAGTTTATAAAATTAAAAGGCATAAGTTAAAAAATCAATTATAAAATAGTGTACAGTCTTATGAAAAATATTCTGATCTATGTTATTTGCAAACTCTAAAAACCTAAGTTTATATTGAAACTAATTAAAAAAATTGTCTGTTAAAGCACGATTGATTATAATAACATGTTTAACTTAATAGCAACTATACGTCTAAGTTTTTGAAAAAAATGTTATATCTAACCTGTTATAACAATGTGTTCAAACCAAATACAACAATGTGTTTAGCATATACACCTTATTTGCCAAAATGTTTAAACAAATTGTGTAATGATAATTTGTGTCGACACCATTAGTACGTCTTAAAATTCTTTTATTTAACGGGCACATAATCCTCATCATAAAACTCACATTTAGCATCTCGAGAATTTCATAAGAGAAAATCATATGTGTAGATGCATTTATGTTTTTTTAAAGTAACTATTTATTTGAGTTATTGGATTTTTTCTGGCCTTAGCTTACCTTTATTATTTATTGATTAACAATATAAACGTTATTCAATATTTTCTTAGATGACTTTGTACGTGTCAAACTTTTATCATTATTTGCATTTTTTATTGTTCCTGGATACATCCTAATCCATTTGATCCCAATAAATCATTGACATGAACACCTAGTCCCATTAAAATTCATCATTTCGTTTTGACATTTTATCAAACAAGTGTCGGGCAAACATCAAAATTACAAGTGTTCAACCCATGTTTTGACTCAACCCATAGGTGCTAACTATTTCTAGTTGATTAATGATCAATCCACATCCATCTCATTTCACAATAATTTTAATAAATTAAAAGTTGAGATGTGTACACTTCTTATTTGATTTTAAGGAATTACGTAATTAACCTAATGAAGACCAACTAAAGATACATTGCATAGTTCAATCTAGCTTTTTATTTTAGGTCTAATAATATACAAACATAATCTAATCCTACCTTAACTAAAAATTTGAGCCTAACTTTGTGTATACGTAGTTTAATCTAACTTTAACGAACCCGTTTTTACTATCATTCGTTAAAAATCGTAAGACCCATCATTACTTATAAGATTGCATTTGAAAAAGTGTCTTAGTTTTTGCTTCGTCTGGAGCCCTTATACTGCTCGAGTTGGCCCTGAACATGACCTGTGTTACAATTTTAATAAATCTTGTTTTTAGGTATAATTTATATATGCAATAGGCACTTTTAAGTGTTTTTTAACTTTTAAGTAGTAGTTTAAAGGCGGATCATAAAGTATCAATATTTTTAATTTTGTTTTTAACTTTGTAAGTGTTTTCAATTTTGTTTAAGTCATTAGTAAAGTCACTTCATAAGGCTCCCATATGCGTGATTGTTTTAAAGGTGTCATGTAATGTTAGATTTGGTATATGTATTTTCACCCTAGATTTTTACAAAAGTTTGTTTTTGCAACTCATACTCATAACCTTCAAGTAACATAAAACCAACCTTACCATTACGCACGGTCCCACGATCTTCAAATATAAAATTTTATATTTTCACCCATCTACCCCACTATAATACCTTCTTAACCATTCAAGCACTTATTTCACTCATTGATTTAAACCTTCAACACTTCATTCTAATAATCATTCACCCAAACTCAAACTTGTTTTTGCGAGTGCTAAACGCATGTTTAGACCATTGTGAAATATGAGTGTAAAACATACTTGATGAAAGCCACAATGGAAGAGGAAAGAGACATGCTTAGTTTTTTTTATTGATGTTCCGCATTTTTATTAAAAAGAGGTTGTATTCAAAATACGGTATTTGTTGGTATTGTACGTTACATCGACTAGTGGTATCGTGTTGGTACCATAAAAATGAAAACAATATCAATCAAAATAATCAATACCGTTATATAACTGCTTTTAGAACCAAATCACTGCAACTTCATATGTTTTTTGGCAACATGTGCAGTGAAATTTGCAACCCGTCACATCATGCGAGGTAAAATTCTACTTTTTATTATTATTTGTCTTTGTATTATTCTTCTCTTGGGGTAACTATTGGTATGTGAATCAGATTATTTTTGTACGTGCACAGAAGGGTTTTTCTCCGCATGTAGAGGAGGATTTCCTGGTTCCTTGATACGGGGGCTTTCCAGTATGTCTAATGAAGACAGTTTTGAAATCGAGAAAATGCCATGTCTATATGTCATTATAGAAGAGTTTTCCTCTACATGTCATTTTTGTTGAAACATCTATACGAGGGTTCCTCTATAAGAGACTTTTCTAGTATGTTTGGGGAAAACGATCTAACACCCAGAAACTATTGTTGTATTTATATGCCATTTTAGAAGATTTAAGATGGTGAATAAGATGAATACATCGTAACATTTATAGGGTTGGAAATATAGTCACTTGAGAATATAGCCGTTCTTTAATATCATTTATTAATTTTAATTATTTTTTAAACATAAGTTTATTTAATATTAAGTTTAATTCATTTTATATAATATTTTAATTTATTTATCTTTTATTCTTCTCTTGCGGTTCTCATTAGTATGTGAATCAGATGGTTTTCCGAACGTGCACTAAAGGGTTCTCCTCTACATGCGCTAGAGGATTCCCCCCTCTACAGGAGGGTAATCGGGTTCCTCTATACGAGGGTTTTCCAGTAGCTCTAATGAAAACACTTTTAAAACGAAAAATATATCGTAAAAAAATATATACTACGTTAAAAGAAAACCACTACAGTAAGTCAAAGTAGAAGCAAACAACGTTGATGTAATATTAAGATAAACTGACAGATGGTAAGATGAAAAACCATGGTAAGATGGAAAAAAAAGTAAAACCACTATGAATTGTCTTATACACCAATAACTCAATTACCTTTGTTAAACTTTTACATATTTCATAGTTAAGTGATGAAGATAAAAAAAATATAAAATAGTTGGTGAATCAAAACACAGCTTTCTTTCTCTGTAAAAAGTTTGACAATGACATTGACATCCATTGATGCCAAGCTTGGCCCCTCTCTTCATCAAGTGGACACGGCATCTTTCTCTATCACACAAACACACACACACACACACACACACACACACACACTCACACACACACACACACTCACTCCACTTTACCACATAAATCCCACAAAAATCTTTCATTTCATATTCATTCACCTTCTTCATAATCATCATCATCATCATCATCTTCTTCTTCATCTCCTTCAAGCATCTATTCCATCATACCCCACTCCACCAAAATTCCCCTTTCCCCAATAAATTATCCCAAAAGCCCTTGAAGTTAACCCCCTCAACCATTCTTTATTCAAATTTCCCTTCAGGTGTTCTCTCCCACAATAATAATAATAATAATAATAATAATAATAATAATAATAATAATAATAATAATAATAATAATAATAAACCATCGTTTCTGTTTCTATTATTATTATTATTGAATAGTTAGGTTAGCCATCCATAACAAGAAAGTTATATAATAGTTTATAGATATATCATATATTTATATATGTTAGCCGGTGATGCCAACGTCGGTGAGCTCAGCCAGGCAATGCTTAACAGACGCGGCGGCGCGTGCGCTAGACGACGCGGTCGCCGTGGCGCGCCGGCGGAGTCACTCTCAGACGACATCTCTTCACGCCGTATCGGCTCTGTTATCTCTACCCACGTCCACCCTACGCGACGCGTGCGCGCGTGCCCGCAGCTCGGCTTACTCCCCTCGGCTCCAGCTCCGCGCGCTTGAGCTCTGCGTCAGCGTGTCGCTCGACCGGCTCCCGTCGTCCAAAGCCAAAGCCCCAGCCGACGAGCCGCCGGTGGCAAACTCCCTCATGGCGGCTATCAAAAGATCTCAGGCGAACCAAAGGCGCCAGCCGGAGACGTTTCACTTGTACCAGATGCATCAACAGTTGCATGGGACGCAATCGTCGTTATCGAGTGTTAAAGTGGAGATGAAACACTTTATATCGTCGATTCTTGATGACCCGATTGTCAGTCGGGTGTTCGGTGATGCGGGTTATCGGAGCACCGATGTAAAGATCGCTGTTTTACACCCTCCGTCGATCTCTGACTACCGGAAATCGTTATCTTTTCCGCCTGTATTCCTCTGTAATTTACCCGATCGAAGTGGGATTAACTTCCCATTTGCTGTTGATCATGAAGAAGATGATGATTTCAAGCGAATTGGGGTTGCTTTGGTGAAGAAGACATCAAGAAATCCGTTGTTGATCGGAGTTTGTTCCGACACCGTGCTTGCTGGATTCACAGAGTCTTTAACGACTTTAAACGGTGTAAACAACAGTAAAAGTGGTTTCTTGCCTGCTGAAGTTGAGGGTTTGAGCGTTATTAACATCAGCAAGGAGATTCGTGAGTTTGTTGTGGGGAATTTGAGTGAAGATTTGATGAATTTGAAGCTGAAAGAGGTGAGATTGAAAACAGAGAGTTGCAGAGGCTGTGGGACGATTGTGAATTTTGGGGATTTGAAATTGTTTCTTGATGGTGAATTGTTGGAGAATGTTGTATCAGAATTGAGTAATTTGGTTCGTGATCTCGGTGGGAGATTATGGTTGATTGGTTCAGTTGGGAGTTATGAGATTTACATGAAGATTTTGGGGAAATTTCCTAATTTGGAGAAAGATTGGGATTTGAATCTGCTTCCGATTAGTTCTTCGCGATTGAATCCCAGCGGATCGCGATCAAAGTCCAGGTGAATGTTATTATGTTAGTATGAATCTTTATGTTATGTAAACTGCTGAATGGTGATTTTGAGTTTCTGATATTGATGTTCATCATCTGACAGTCGATGCTCATAATAATTACAGTTTGATGGGGTCATTTGTGCCATTTGGTGGCTTCTTTCCTGCACAAACCGAGTTGGAAAACTCATCGGCCAGACACAGAATGGATCAATCTGTAAGTCGTTGTGATGTCTGCAATGAGAAATATGAGCAAGAAGTTTCGATTGTTATGAAGGGAGGCGGTACAACATCTGTTGTTGATCAACAGTCTGCAGGTTTAGCTTCTTGGTTGCAGGTTCATGAATCTGATTCAGCTAAAGGAAACAATGTTCTAGAGGTGTGTGATTTCTTCTTAATTTTGTTTTGTTGGTATGCTACACAGGGTGTCCATCGTGTCGTGTTGATTGCTTTGGTTCCTAATATGAACCTTGTATCTCATTTCCAATTAACATACTTGGGTTTATATATTTAATTTGAGATTAGAGGAACCAGATGAAAAAAATTGGAAGATGATGAAGTGATTATAGATAGTTCACACTTTTTTAAATCAGGCCCCAATAAATCTATTTAGAAGATTTTTCAGAAACCTTTAAACTTAAACTGGTTTACAGGTCAAATCATATGTTAAGTAGGTCGTGTTTGGGTTGATCTGTTTAGTTAACAAATAATATTATTAGCGAACCCAAAACCTGATCATATAGGTGGTGTGTGTCGGGTCATGTCAGGAATTGGCACTAGTTATGGGTAACATATAGCACATCTTTTCAGTGCAGGCTAAAGATCATGGCGGTGTATTGAACGCCCGAATCATGGGTCTCCAGAGGAAATGGTCCGATATCTGCCACCGTCTCCATCATAGCTCGTCACGGCAACAAGACGCTTCTCAAGTTCGGGCCCGAATCCCTTTTCATCACCACTTCCAGCCTGATCCCAAGAGGGCACAAATTAACATCCAAGATTCAGATCAAGAAAGCAGATGTAGAAATTTATCACCACCTGTTGACTTTTTTGCAAGCACTTCATCATCTTCAACAACTTCCATAACCACAGACTTAGGCTTGGGAACCATTTATGTCTCACCTGACCCAGACCCGAGACCACAGGTCCACGAAGCTTGTCCTCGAACCTTCAATGAGCCTAACTTTTCAGCTAAAATAGATGAAACAAGCATCCATGTTTCAAATGAAAAAGATTATAAGCAACTATACAGAGCACTTGCGGAAAAAGTTGGATATCAAAATGATTCCATTCAGGCCATTAGCCAAACGATCACACGGGTCAGGGCTGGGCCCGGAAGGCGCCATGTATGGTTTATGTTTTCTGGGCCTGACCCGGTGGGCAAGAAGAAGATCAGCAGTGCTCTTGCTCAGGTTGTTTTTGGCAGCCCAGAAAGCTTGATTTCTATAGATCTAAACTTTGAAAATCAAATGAGTCACCCGAGTTCAATATTTAGTCGTCAAAATGTGGACTTTTCTGATCCATCATTTAGGGGAAAAACCATCATGGAGTTCATAGCAGAACAGTTGACCAAGAAACCTCAGTCTGTTGTTCTTCTTGAACACATAGATAAAGCCGATTTCGTGACTAAAGATAACCTCTCTCGGGCCATTAAAACAGGAAGGTTATCAGATGCCCGTGGTAGAGAAACCCGTATAACTGATGCAGTCTTTGTGTTCACTACAAGCAATGGTAAAGAGGAAAATGAAAAAGAATTTTTGAGCTATTCAGAGGAAAGAATCTTGAATGCGAAAGCCTTGCAAATGAGAATTTCAGTTGAAAAAACCGAACCCGGGAACTCAAGTTTACTCCTTTCCCCTAAAGATTCAGTTTTTAGAAACCCCGAAAGGTCGAGAAAGAGAAAGATCATCGAAATGGGCGATTTTCAAATTTTGGTACCAAAAGCCAAGAAACTGAAATCTTGTTTTGATTTAAATCTTCCATTGGAGGAAACCGAAGAAAGTGACAACGACGTGGTTTCTGAAACTAAGGACCTATGGTTAGAGGAGTTCTTGGATCAAGTTGACGAGAAAGTGGTTTTCGACCCGTTTGACTTTGACTCTCGGGCTGAAACGATCTTGAAACGAATCAGTGAATGCTTTGAGAAATCTTGTGGAAGAAATGTTTTAGAAATTGATAATGAAGTAATGGTGCAAATACTTGCATCTGCTTGGGTCTCAAATGAAGATGGTGTTAACAATTGGATTGAAACTATACTCTCTAGAGGCTTTATGAATGTTAAGCAAAAAGGTGTGGATGATGAATTTGTGGTGAAATTAGTGGTTGTTGAAGGGGCTAAGATTGAAGAAGATGATGCATTGTGTGTTTGTCTCCCTTCAAGAATTATAGTAAAATGATATGTTTTAGGTATGTTTTGTTGTAATTATTATTGTCATGTACAATGCTAGTGTTAGCAACCTAATCAGCCGAGTTCTGGCTATATCGTATCATATCATATCTTATAATTTTACCAAATCTTCGCACCTCTACTATTGTTGAATTACCATATAACAAATGAGTTAACATTCCTGGCACTCGGCGCATGTCTTTGATCAACACCGGTTCCGTCACTCTCGCATCGGGTGATGTTTCTATTTAACATGTTAAAGATGTTAAAAGCTTTCTTGTATACTTGTAATGCATATCACTTTTTATTAAAGAAATTTATAGTTACAGCAATATCATATGTCGTCATGTTTGACCAGTGTTGGAAAAATCGGTGCTAGGCGCCAATTAATCATGAGGAATCGAAAATTGGAGGGCAACCATGGCGATTTCATGTAATAAGAGGTAATAATCGGTAGTCGGTCAAAGGTGGTCAAAATTGGACCTAGGCAAACCCTAGACGGGCCTAGGCGATCTTAATCGGCCAAAAATATGTGATTTCGGCGAAATTCCGGTAGGGTTCCGGCGAGATTCCTACGACTTTTTGTCGACTTTCAAAATCCGGCCAAAACTTGGGAATTCCGGTCAATGTGTATTTATATATTAAATTGAATTTTTTTATTAAAATTACATATTAAAAGATGCGTATTTATATATAAAACTAAAATTATATATGAAAATTCCAATTCAACTAATCCCGATTAATCTCTAGTCCCTACCTCGCCGCTTGCCTAGCGCCTAGCGATTTTTATAACATTGTGTTTGACACATCTAATATACATACAAAATTCAGTTAAAAAATGTCTCAAGCCAACTAAACCCCATTTATCCCGGTTCAACCCTTGTAAAAACCATCTAGTTTTTGACATATTATATAAAAAAGTCTAATTTCCAATACTATAACTTAATAGAACGCGCATTACCTTGGCCCGATACCATGAAATCTTTTCCTCATGCCCGTGGTGATGTAGACAAGTAACAAAATCCAACCACATCACGAATATCTATTGATCCATATATTTCAAAGTTTAGCGTTTAAGGTTTACGATGCATTTAAAAGTAGAAAAGAATGTAGACACAAGGTGCGAAAACGTTGTAGAACTTGAACGATAAGTCGGTAAATAGGTTAGATTGACTATCATGAGAGCCCAACATAAAGTAGATGTCATGTCACAATATATTAGAGGTGGCAAAATGGACGGGTTGGATTGGGTTAGTTGTTAGGTCAAGGTGGGTTTGAGTTAGGATGAGTTATTTAAAAAAAAGGTTAGGATGGGTTTGGATAAAGATGGATTCAGGTCAGGGTGGGTTCGGGTTAAGATGAGTTATTTTAAAAAGTTTTATAAATTAAATCTAAAATTACCAAAACCTAATCAAGCAAGTTTGTGAAAAACTTGAGAAAAATTGTGATTGTCAAAGTCAAACACATTTATCAAAAATCAACTAACATTGAAGAAATCACAGGACATAAATGGTGATTGGGTTGGTTACCATCAATAATTCGACAATTAACGGTTACAGCAACTTTGGTGGTGAAATGGTGTTGCAGAATTGCTGCTGTGGTCATCTGCTCCACAGATTCATCGAGAGAGATTGATACCGATTGATGTAGGTGCGGTGGTCGATTTACTTCAATAACATCGGTCGATTTGGGTAAGCAGAGGTTGATCAATGTGGGTATGGTTATTGATTTGTTTTAGCGGTTATCGATTTGAGTTGTAAAGTTGATCGCGTGGGGTACGGTGATTGATTTGTATAAGTGGTTATCGATTTGGGTTGTGGAGTTCGATCGATGTGGGTCAGGTGTTCAATTTGGGTAGCAAAGGT
>BJCM01065802.1:0-10179 GCA_018326385.1 Flaveria bidentis | reverse complement strand
AAGACTGAAGACAATGTAAATCTTAGGGGGAGTATTGTTAGAACCCTTAGAAGATTAACGTTTAGTCTTTTATTGTCTATTTTATATTTTGTACTAGTATAGGGACTAGTTTTGTAAATTGTTAGTTCCTAGTTTCTAGTATAAATAGCTTAGACTAGAGTAGAATTATAAGGGGAGTGAGTTTTAGTTGTTAACTGCTTTCTTACTCTTGTAATTGTCTTTGCTATATCAATGAACTATGAATTTGTTGATATTGCTTGATTTAATTACAATTGTTTGTGTTTCTTTTTGAATTGTTTACATAAATCATTACAGATTGAATCAATTGATCCTATCATAATGAGAGGCGGAACAAAAGAAATCAAGATCAGGGTGCCTCGACATCAGCCCCGACAGCAGAGGACCACATGATTCAGGACAAATGTAATGCATAGATGTTTATGTAATTTAAATCATGTGTACTTGAATATTGTATTAAACTTATGGGCGTGATTGTTTATGTATATATTTAATGTTTATTGTCTTGATTATTTACTGATAAATGATGTATTATATGTTTCAAATCAAGCAGATCCAAACTTTCAAAGAGATGAATACGATGTTGCTCCCCTACAGCAGATCAAGACTCAGTTCACTATGATTCTTGATTTGCAAGGGATAGTCAAGAGGTCAGTGAGCTATGCTCCCGAAGAAGGAGAAATCATCCATGACCTCACTGATGAGCAACTGGCAGAGATGTTTAGTTTGAACCCGGATGAGTTGGTCAAAGATACCCCTACCGTCGATGTTGCTAGTGATGACGAGCTCCATGATGTTGATGAGATAGAGATTGAAGACGTCACATCACATCACTATCCTGAATATACTGATCGAGAGGGAAATGTGGTTCCCGATTTTGGTGATAGGCTCGACAGTGGCTTGTATGCTAAATTGGATACGATGGAAAGGGAGACCGAGAAATTTGATAGCCAAGCCCAAGCCTCGGATGCAGATTTTGAGACCAAAAACTCTGAGTGGGCAGCTTGTTTTGCAGAGATCCGTGCCCAACGCACAGCACCGAAACCGAATGCCTACACCAAGCTCTACAGAGTCAAGAAGCATCTCAAGGTGTTTGGCAAGATTATAGCATGGGCTTACTTGGAGGATCTAAATGTATATGCTGTGAAGCAGGAGAAGGGAATTGAGTACTTCAAATTTCCACATGATCTGAAGACTCTCCCTGGTTTTGAGCTCAACCAGTTAGCATGCCTGAACCTGTTGTATGCTGATCCCAGGAAGATGTCCGGCTGGTTTGAAGTTGCATTGAAGAGAGAATACCACACACGATGGGTTAACTTCAAGTCTCAGCAACCTACAAGATACATTCGGAGGTCGGGGTGGACCCAAGGACTGGGAAACCTAAAGTGGTGATGAAGTGGAGTCCTCCTCGTACTATGTCGAAGATCCCTATGAGGGAAATGCCACAGGACTTCACTCCCCACTTCAAGTGGTGGTATTATGACTGGAGAACAAGAGAAGCGGTTATAGTATTACAGAAAGAGCGCCAAATAGAGACCATCAGGGTATTTGACCTAATGTTGCTAACCAACCTGTCAGCTAATGATGTTTATACTTTATACAGGTGGCCATTGTTCTATGATCCGCAGGATATTGTGTAGGCCCTCCAATTTCAGAATGTGATAAGACTCTGCTTTGCTTTTGAGATACACGCAGGAGTCATAGTTGAGGAGATGCATAAGAAGTTTGACGAGCTAATGAAGGATGCCAGACAATAATAGAAACTAGGTCCAAGGGGGAGTTTGTAGATTCATATGTACCTAGTTTACGAGATTAATGTAATATGTCTATCATGTCCTCAATGTAAATGAAATATATGAGTTGAATGAAACAGATTATGTGATGAATGATCTTAATGTTTAATGTTTCAGTGTATGAATGTTTATTATTTATTGACGCATATTGAACTAATTATATAGGTTTATGGTTGTTTGAATTAATCTTAATAATGTAATGATTGAGAAATATATTCAAACTTAGTCATATGAAGTTCTCATGCGAATGGCCCATGCTAATGGACCATACGCATGAACAACTTCATGCTAATGAACCAATCACACGACTGAACCAGGAGACTGGATCAGTCGCATGATTGTAACATGAGATTGACTTAGTCGCACGACTGAACACTCAGTCGTGCGAATGGATCAACCGCATGACTCAATCGCATGACTAAACCATGCTAATGGTTCAGTCGCACGAATGAGAAACCCTAACCTATAAATACCACTTAAATCTGAAAAAATGAAACACTTCGAATACCTACGTACTAAATCGTACCCTGGCCGTCCAGAGACTTCTAAGAACCTATTCCAAGTTCATAGATCACACTAGATCGATTACCAATCGTTCTTAACATTTAGATTCAATCTATAATTGTTTCTACGTGCGTTCTCACTGATTGGATCGCCAATCAAATAGGATTCCGCACTATTTGAGTTGGTATACATATTTATCAGTTAGTATTTCGTCTAATACACAATCCTAACACCAGATATTCTTGTTTGTCTTGAGCTATTCCTGCACAAAGAAAATGACTAGTTACATTTAGAAATGCAAGCCTTGTTGGTCTTGAGCTCATCAAAAAAAGTAGAAGGTAATGGAATAGTAATAGATCCTATAGTTGTGCTTTAAGGATCTTTTGCTGTTGTTGATGGATAACTTTTAGTCACTTAGTCTTTCTTTGACTTCCACACCACCTTCGGAAGTTTAGACTTGACCTTCAACACTTCAGAAGCTTTTGAGACTTTAGAAGTTTTGATGATTGGACCTTCAGAAGATCCTGCGAACACTGCAGTAGACTTCAATGCTTCGGAAGTATTTCTTTCTTCTGAGACCAAATTTTCTTCCAAAGGCAATTTTCCACATGCATTCTTCTTCACATTGGATCTTTCGAAGGAAACAGATTTTACTTCCGAAGCTGAATTCTTCTTGGAGCTCTTGGAAGTCTCTTTCTTGGTCACATGAAGAGTACCTCTTGGATTATATCGACAATCCTTAGCAAGGTGAGAAGTACTCTCACACATAACACATTCCATCTTTTTCTTCCTAAGAGCCTTCTTCTGAGAACAAGGCTGACTTTGGTCACATCCCTTCTCCACCTTCATCTTTGCAGATGTTAAGATAGTCCTTTTGGGTTGAGAACTATTCTTGGAGTTGGATGGTTCAGGCTGTGTAGCAGTGGTACACAACAGATCAGTCTTCTTCTTGATGCTGAGATGATTTGAACATAAACCAAAACTCTTCGTAGAAGAGTTGAGGTTGATGTCTTCAGTCTTAACCATTTCAAACCCTGCAGAGATAAAGACTTGTTTCTGCTTAGAGTCAAAAGTGACATTGATCACTTGAGCCATTTTTACTTTTCTCTTACTCTTTCTGATCAAGTTCTTCCTCATAGACTTGGTCATCACAAGCTTCTTGCTCTCCTTAGAAGGATAGTGACCCTTCTTAAAATCCTCCTCTTCATTCTTCTTAGAGGAATTCTTCACTATCACTTTGTCATCCTCTTCAATCAAGGGGTCTATGAGAGGAAGCTCATCTTCACAAGTTCCACACCTAGGTGATCTTACAGACAAGATTGTGTGTTTAGGAGCTATCTCACTAGATCCTAGTCCCTACTTGTTTTGATAACAAACTTTTGCATGCAAGGATGAGGATATGATGTTCTTAATGGTCTCTTCTTCAAGAACATATTTTTCTGCCCTGGCTTTACTGATCACAAGCTTAGCCTGGCATTTAGTCAACTTAGTTATGAGATTCTTGATCTGAGTCCTAAAATTGATATGCTCATGTTTTAGAACTGAAATGGTTTTCTCTAAGTCCTCTATCTTTAACTTGTAATCATTTTCAACCCTTTTGAAATCAAATTTTAAAATGTTCAAGGACTCAAGATCAGATCTTATTTCTAAGTTATAGGACCTGTATCTGTTGACTTTAGCAATACATTCAAGAGTATAGAGATGTTCCAATATCTTGTCTTTATCATGGTCAGCCATCAATGCTTGGTTTGGAGATGCATCTTCTACCTGAAAGCTCCAATTAAAGCCTCCTTCTTTAATAGCAACTGCAGCTTGCTGCTTTGACTTCTCATTCTGGGTGGCTTTATCAGTGTAGTTTGGTCTGGATTGTGCTTGGCCACCATTTGTTCTTGGTGCTTTGCACTCTCTAGAAAAGTGTCCCATCAGGTTACAGTTGTAACACTTAACTTTGCTTTTATCCAACCCAAACTTTCCACTAGCTGTATTGCTGGGAAACTTCCTACATGTCCACTTGTAGAACTTCTTGGCTCTGTGAGTGAGAAGAGCCATTTGCTGGACTATCTCCATATACTCCAGATCATCTGGATGGATACAGTCCAGGTCTTTAAGGGTGAAGAGAAAACTGCCACAACTTTCATAAAAAGACACAAAGGCTTGAGAAGAACTTGTCTCTTGGAATGGGCTTCCTTGAGTATAGTTCTCCCTTGGTGTCTCTGGGAAGGTGATGAAATTACCCTTTTGTGAGTTGTTAGGGTAGCATATGAGATAATGTTGGGGTTTTATGTTATCCCTTTTAGTCACATGAAGGGCTGAACCCATTTGATTACTAGAGTTACCAGATGAACCTTGAATGATCATCTCCATCTGGTATCCACTGAGAATTCCATACAACTCTATCAAAGTGAGAGTCTTAAGGTTCTCAGTCCTCTTGATAACAACACAATAATGTGTCCATTGCCTAGAAAGAGAGGACATGAACTCCTTTACAATATCCCTATTCTTAAGAGTTGCTCCAACATCCACTAGAGTATCCACAATCTCAACATACCTGAAGTATTGTTAAGTCATGATCTCACCTGTTTTGGAGGTGAAATTTTCAAACTGTTGCTTCAAGAGATCCTTCTTGTTCTCCTTGGCTTCGGTGGAACCCTCATACATTAGGTTCAATGCATCCCACAACTGCTTAGCTGTTTTGCATTTCTTGAAACCTCTATATATAGAATTTGAAAGAGTAGTCTAAAGGGCTATCATGGCCTTTTCATCAATTTCTAGTCTCTTTCTATCTTTATTTGAGTAGTTATCCACAACCTTAGGGATCATACCACCTTCAGCAGCAGCTGAAAAGGTGCTTGGTATGTAAGGTCCAGTAACAACAGATTCCCACATTCTTGAGTTTAGAGACTTGATAAAGCCTTCCATTCTTTGGCACCAAGTGTCAAAGTTATCAAGAGTGATAAGTGGGGACTAGAGATACTTATACTACAAAGCTATCTAGTTCCTTACAAGTGTTTACAAAGCAATGGTTTAAGATACAAAGGACTAGAGATACTTATACTACAACCTACAGCAGGCCATACTTTGAATGCCAGCTGGATACATGATCTAGACAACAAAATCAATGTAGAGTAAAAAGACAGATTGCCTTTTAACTAGTGACTATGACATGTCATAGCTCACATCCTAATATAATACAAAAAGGATAAAGTACATAAAGTAGAAAGTTACAGACTCAAGATCTCAATGTACAGTTACCAAAAGCAAGTACCCTTTAACGGTCCTACACATAACATATTTCATTTTCCAATTCCTTTGATTCTACATGGGTTTTTTTCTTCGTATATTTAGGTAGTGATGATGGTATAATAGGGTTACGATATGAAACAGTGTTAATGGCGTACCATCTGTCGGTATGTGTTAACGGAATCTTCTTGCAAAAAATGTGTTCCCACCTTTATATTCCGATGTGAAACCACTTGGGATGAGTGTAAGTAACTCATAATTCTCGAATCATTTTAAAAAGAATTGTGATCATGTAATATGAATCAATTAGTCCATTGTTCATCGGTGTTGATTTCACATTTGTTTTTCATATTTGTGCCCCTGTTAAGGGTTATCTTGATTATTTAGGCTATGGTTATCAACTTGGTCCGAAATATTCTTCAATTTGTAGGGATTATTGTTTGACAAATAAAAAATAATAATTTAATGAAATCTCATTTCTTTTTTTTTTTGGTATCAACATGACAAAATGTACTACAATAGTGCTAATTATTGTTTGTCTAGAGTTATTTGTGATTCACCTTTCACGTTGTTATCTGTTGATTATATATGATTTTTTATCATTACCTAACAATCCTTATGTTTTATCTGACCTGCTTGAGGTAGGGCGTAGGTAAGATTGTTTTTATTTGCAGCAATTTGATCGTGCAAATCAGTTTTGGTTGTGTTGACTTTTATCTCATATACTTTGATATAAAAGTTTTAGTTAGACAAGGAGGGTGTCACATAACATGTCAAACGTCAAAGAAATTCGCATTTTTCTAAACTTGGTTAGACACAATAATAGTCTATAATGTTTCTATGGTTTTGCAGGTCGCTTTTTCATTTCGTTGTATATTTGTCATTGATAGCTTACACTTGGGGAAAGCATTTTAGTTACTAAACAAGTCATATATTTCTCTAGCAACATGCAGCAAAGCAGTAAGTTATGTAATAATTATTTCATGCAAGTATATATTAATCTTTTAGCTAACTTTGATTAAATTTATTTGGTAAAGTCTTCTACCAGATAGTCTTCTGCAAATCATTCATCTTTTTGTTACTTATTATAGAGGTAAGTATTTTGGGTTGTAAAATATCAAGATTCAAGGCATGAATGAATATGGATAGTTGTCTGAATATTGTAGCCTATTGATGTGTGTGTTATCCGGTAAGCATACAGTAGCTTCTTGAACTTGGGTGTCAATGGTTATAACTTATAACAAAAAGATTATTGCGTCAAAGGTTATAACTAAGAGGTTTGATTTTACAGATTTTAAAATTTGTTGCCTATAAAGTAAGTTCTTGATGGTATCTCAAATTAACTTGGCAACTTTAAAAATCAAGTTATGTACTTTTATCAATTTTCAAAGGATATAAATTTCTTTGGTTATGAAACAAGTCTTTTAATCTTTTGTGTTTGTAAGAGTACTTGAATGGGATATGGTTCCTGTTATGAATGGTCATTAATAATAATTCTATTTTGTGCTTACTATGGTTATATATAGGACTAAGTTATGATTGTTATGGAATGGTTTATCAAAAAAATCATTTTTTTTCTCATACGGATATAACCTTCGAACCTGCATTCTTAGCTCGAAATAGCTTTAAGTGTTAAGTTATATTCAACAACATTTCTATAAGATTTTAGTGTTTGCAATGGTCTTGAGTGATCATGAACTTTGAATTTGCAGTGATCCAATGATGTCACTGATCGAATTAAAGTCACCTAAATTTAGTACTAGAAATCTATAATATTTGCAGTGATCCTTCACCGTTTGGGTGCTGATTTAAGGGCTGAATCGTCAAAACAATAGTTATGGCAAATTTAGTTATTAAACAATTGATAGTGATAGATGATTACTAAGGATGATGTCACTGATTGAATTTTAGTTACCTAAATCCAGTACTAGAAATCTATAACTAGATAAAGTAATTTATTTTTAGATTAATAATTTATAGTTTTATGTTGAATGTCACTGAAATTTTGTGGTGTTTCTATTGAGATGCAAGGATATAATTGAGAACGTAAAGAAATTTGTGTCTTACTATTCTGAACTCCACCCATTTGCCATAAAATCCTGCAACTTAAGATGGATAAGGACAAAGAATGAGTCTCTATGATCATAAATTTTCTGACATAGTGAAAGAGAATATTGGCAATCAAAGTGTTTACAAGACTGTTGCAAATGGCATAGTGGGAACTCTTTCCATTACCAGGTTTGTTGTTTTGCATATTAATCAGAAGTTGATTCTAGCTTCTCTACCAGTATTGACTATTGTTGCTCAGAGCCTTACTAAGGTGGAGTTTTGTTTTTAATGTTGTTGTATGTTCTTTGAGTTCTCATTGATGATTAGTTATTTTACTTTAATTCCTGCAACCTCTTTATGAGTTAATTCTAGAGATTGAGAGTGTGTTCTTATGGATCTTTGAAGGGTTATGCTGTACTTTTGTTTTGGAATTGATGTGTCCGGTTGTAGCTATTGTTACACACCCATCTACGGTTCCTTTATTTGATGAATATAAATTTTTAATTGTTAGGCCTCAACAAGTGGTTTGGTGTTTGAGATGTTTGGAACTCGCGGCGCAACACCCGCGGAAACAAACTAGTTTAAAATAATTATCATTTAATATAATAGAGATAATAAACATATATATAAATATATTTGTTTTAACATATTTTAGTAAAAAAAAGAAAGACAAATTAATTGTTTTTATGATTTTCGTATTTATTATGAAAAAGAGGAGGGAAAATGATTTTTTTATATAATCCACTTCTCTCATCAGGTTCCTCTCTGTTCATCATTGGATTGTTGGGATAAAGATGGGTTTGATTAGGGTTTAGGGTTTCAGGTTTCATGTGATATGATAAAATCATGACACTCTTAAAAAATCTTTTTTTATTATATTTTTATTATATGTTATATATTAGGCCTGAACCAACACTAAACAAAAAATAAAAGTAAGTAAAAGTTAAGGAATAATATATCTGATATACTTAGCTTATTTGTGATGTTCTTGAAGCTCCCACTCACCTTGTCAACCAAAGGACTCCAACATGGTTAATAACATCATTTAAATGATTCATCAACTTTCTTGAGTCTTGCTATATTTGTGATGTTCTTGAAGCTCCCACTCACATTATATACGCAAGAGGTTATGAAAGAAAGGTCAAACGTTGTACACTTGCACCCTTCTACTTATTATTTATCAGTAATCATAATGTAACACGGACTATTAATTTATGCTTGAAGTTCTATTAAAAAACTTAGTGTGACTGCGGCACACTTGTACCCCTTCGACCAAAAATGTATAATTCAAATTTCTTAATAAAACAGTTTTTCTTAAAGCTTGCGTGTATAGCTCTGATAGCGTTGTTTTGGTTTGTACAATATTTTAAAACATTTTCAAAGAAACATGTAAAACAATATTATACAACTCTAAAACCCACTACTAATCCCCATCTCCTAAAACCCGATTGTTGCCAGCTGTAATAATATCATTATTTAATAAAAAGTATACTATGACACTACTAATTTCTTTATATAAAATCATTATCTCTATTCTTTCTCACTCTCAAAATTAACTCCCTACTACCGTTCATATTCTTTAACACTATGGATCCATTAGATTTTAAAATTGATGCCTCGTCAAGCTCAAAGATCAATATTCAAATATATGTGAGTGTATTTTTGAGTTTTTGACCACATTGGTTTATGTATAGTTAGGTAAAGTGCAAGACATTGCTCACTCATCAAAAAGGTATTTGAAATTTTTGTTTAAATTTTATAATTTTTATCTAGGTTTAATTGTTAAAAATATTATATTTACTATTTAAGGTACTTGAGATGGGATGATCATTAAGAGTATCATAAAAGATTAGTATTACAATACTTTGTTGATAATAATCTAACATTTCTCTCCGAAATGTTCCAAAAATAATTATGAATAGACAAAGACCTTTTTTAAATGATCGTTGGTCAACTGGAAACAAATTTTGAGTTCTTTCAAACCACTTTAGACACATTGGGTCTTTAGAGATTTATTTCGCTATAAAAGACACTTTCACAATGTAACAACTAACATACATGAATGTTTTATATTCACTTGACGAGTAATTAAATGTCTAAGAGAATATCACATCACTACCTGTAACACTTTTGTGATGTTGTTATTACAATTGTGAAGCCGCTGGATCGGTTGACATCCGAGCGTGTTCTTGACGGAAGGAAACAAAAACCAAGAGACAAACAAGAGAACAAAAAATAAAAGAATGGTTTCATTGATAAAACCTAATGATTACAAGCTCGTTAAACAGAAGAATCACGACTCTTGGTAAGGGGAGATCGAGCATGTTGGACCAAAAGAACCAATGAGCCAGATCAAAAAAACCTTTTAAGTCCCACAGACATCATAACAACTAAAGAAGTCTACATCAGCTGAAGACAAAGTCTGAAGACAAAAGTCTGAAGACAAAAGCTGAAGACAAAGTCTAAAGACAAAAGTCTGAAGACAAAAGCTGAAGACAAAGTCTAAAGACAAAAGTCTGAAGACAAAAGCTGAAGACAAAGTCTGAAGACAAAAGCTGAAGATAAAGTCTGAAGA
>BJCM01065801.1:0-20331 GCA_018326385.1 Flaveria bidentis | reverse complement strand
CTTTTATTTTTATTTTTCGTATATCATTATATATTTCTTTTAAGGTAAAACAGTTAATTTCCACCATTGTAAGACACGTCTTTGATGTTCTCCTACCCTCCTCTTTCTTCTCATTTTAACCGATCAGTGTATCCCCCTTATCCTCCACCTTCGATGGAATTGATTGACGTTACCTTCACAAATTGAACCGATTGAGGTGATCTTATTGAGGATGACCAAGATGATTCAATTGAGGCATTCAATGCTTTCCGCTCCACCATGGGCGAAGTATTGGCGGGGTCCCTCTTATTTTTCAACATTAATCTTAATATTTGACCTGATAGTTTAAATTTTTGACCTGATAGTATTATTTTTTTACATATAACAAATCCTCACCTTAAAAATATTCATTCCGCCCCCATAAAATGTCAAAGCTTCCCCATTGCCCTCCGCTCCATTCAATTGATGGTGTGTGTAAAGGCGGGAGGGGGAGTTGATTTCATATGCGATAAACCACCAATTCATAAGAGATCATAAAGAATCTAATTCACCATGTGTTTTGAATAGTTTGTTAAATGATAGTTTTATTTGTTTTTTATATTACATTATGTGACTAGATGTGTTTTCTTATGTCACTGTTGATTTTCATTTGCCTTTCATTATGACAAATGTTTAAGAAAAGCTTGCCATTGAAGATTTATGTTGCAGTTGGCTGAACTGTATAATAACATGATTTACTATGCAAATGTGGCATGAAATTCATATTACAAAAAAACTTTATCTTAGATTGATATTTAAGTTGTCACACTTAAATTTTTTTAATCAAATATAAAAGTTTATGAACATAAATAAATACAAACACTTATATAAAAATATAGATATAATGATTTAAAAGAATACACACATAATCAAACATTTATAAACATAAATAATAAAACATGATCTCTATGCACATTTTGTATATTTATTAAAATAACAAACATATAAAAATATTCACTGAACGTATGGTTCACTTACATGCCTAGAGATAGGTTTATTACCATCATGTGTTTCAAAATAAAAAATAAAATACTTTTTCAATTTATATTTAACTAAGAGGGTGTCCTAACATATTAAGTCAGAGTGGTTGACTTAAATATACAATGATATGGGCAGTTTAACTATACTTGTACTTAAAAAATGAAAAACTATTTGTGTTTTACAACACAACATACATTTTGGTTGATAACCATCCAAACTAATTTTAATGCTTTCAGGTCTAACTCACCCGGGAACATCATCAAGAAGAAAACACACCACTATGAAAACCTCTCTTGAATCGGGTGATATTATATACTAAAGCAAAATCAAACATATGTATTAACATGATTATTCAAGTAAATAATGTAGAGCACATAACCAACCTCAATAAAACATTGACATATAACAAATCAGTTCTGCAGCAGATCAGAAGACAAATTCTAGATAATTTGCGGCCAAAACGTTCTGTAAATGCAACTACAGTGCTGTCAAAAGAATTATGCAGCATATATGCTATTAAAACAGTTTAGTAAATGCAGTATACATGCTACTAAAAAAACCCTAGAATTGCAGTATGATTGCTGTTAAAACAGTCCACAACAGGCAGAAAAAATGTTGTCAGAAACAGCCAACAAAATGCAGTAAAAAAACATATATTTGCTGCTAAATAGTCCAGAAAATACAGTATAAATGCTGCCAAATATATATCATTACCGACATGTAAAAATGACCACAGACTGTTCTTGGTTGACAATCTAAAAAACTGACGGGATAAAGAGTCAATAAAACATTTGACAACTATTGAAAAATGATAAGTAATCTATTCACTGTTTTAAAACCTAAATTGACTTGTTATCTGCTTTATATTACCAGATATGCCATACAAACAGCCTTGCAACTGATCAATGACACCTCTCTTAGATTAATCACCTGTTACGTACCTGGTGAACCGCCTCAAAAAGGGGCCCAAGTTAGAGCTATGTGAGCCCAATGTGGAGTGTGGAGCCCAAAGGAGACTCGCATGCATGCAGCCAAATTCCAAGATGTTCTTTTTATTTGAATAATATAGTTTGAATTAGTCTTGAAATAATGGAAACGTGGGATGCCAACGTTCTCCTCCTGATAGTTAGGAGTTAGTTTTGAATTAGTTGTTTATTGTTTTCTTTAAAAGGTGAATTAAAGGGTTGGAATGGATAGGCAGAAAATTGAGTTCAACTTCTTCTCTCTAATTGCTATCTAGTTTCTTTCTATTTTCTTTGGCCAACGATTAACTGTTGGACCCACATCATCACCCCAGAACTGCAACAGACGCATGATATTAGCATAAACAAATGCTGAAATAAATATCAATATAAATCTTAAATGGTAACACGTAACAGTTTCAAAAGTTATGAATTCATGAGTCCTTGCATGTGAAAATAAAATAGAAAAAACTTACCTTACGATGGTATCAATAACTGCTTAGACACAACAAGTACAACCTTGATAAGCTTGCAGGCCTAACAATAAGAGAACAAATTCAAGGCATGTCGAAATCTATGGCTGGTAAAACAAGATAAAAGAATCAAATATTAAAGAGATAATATAGTTGCATAAAAAAAGCAGATCTTGAGCCTCAAATCCAATGGTATCTCTGGCCCTTTTCCTGTTAAATTCATAATTTGTTAGCCTTTGATTTTGTGGAAGGCACATCTAAACATGTAAGACACATCACACAAAACAAATCCCTAACCATAAAATTTAACAAACAAACCTGATAAAGGAGTATTGAAGTGAGGGATCAATGTAGTAGCAATAAGCACAGGTGGCAATATCAATTGCAAATTTCATAATCTTAAATGATTTATTAGTAGGTGACTTAACAATGTGACAATGTTATATTTGAAAAAGGTAAAAGAAATAACATCATGATAATATACGAAAAATTCATGGGAAGCATAGTGTGTACAGTCTCTGCAACTGGACAACGCAATAAGGAATTGTCTCTTCCTCATGCAACAATAATCACTTCAGTTGCGGTTAACAAGTGTCTTAAAAATATGACAGATATTATCCATGAAAAGGTAAAGAAAATAGCATCAATGATACACATCAACTTGCCTGTGTACAGTCTCAACAACAGGTTAGCATAAAATAGAATTGTCTCTTTCTCGTGCCACAACAATCGCAATCTCCTAAAACAAACATGAAAATGCTGAAGTCACAAGCTCCATCATATACACTGAAGTAGAAATTCAATGATAAAATATGAAACTCAAACTCTAAGCAACTAAATGTGATAGGTCCTGACCTTAACAAAAGTTGTGCATTGTTCAGTATATAAACCATGAGCAAGTCGTCCTAGAGTTGCAAATACGAGATATTCAAAATTTTAAGTGCTAAACACTTGAAAACCCATCAATCATTCATGTTTAAAAAGCTTAATCCAGTTAAGTAAACATCAAATCCATAAACTAGCTTCATAATTTATACTGCAGTAACACAAACGCCAATTAATCAATCTCTCTTGTAATCAAGCAATCAAGTAATCAAAGAACCAATAGATTTTAGAAAACTGAAACTTAGTAAGTGATAGTTTCAATGCTCCAGAAATTCATCTGTTGTAAAACCATAATAGATGCACATACAGAGAGGGACACGTGGCCATACCTATAGCAGTGGAGGACTGTCTATACTTCCTGCTACAATTGAGGCCATACCTATGATTCTTATTTTGAAGATGAAACAACTTTAAAAGAATGGGAATAAAATTTGAAATAGTGAGCCACACTAAGGTAGTATACCATGAAATTTAAACTAAATTTTAAAGATAAACCACACTCTAAAACTTTTGTAACCTCTGTAACAAAAGAAAATATAAAGTGAGTGGGTTTTGATGAAAACATTCATGATTATCATTTCTAAAAAGAATATCTAGAATGAAATGTTGAATCAGTAAGATTTATATCAGAGTGCCAAAATTTTGAGACAAACAACCTCAATCAAGATAGCAATTTCATTTTAGTAATTAAAATTTGTTTAGTTCTCATAATTCACCTTTTTTTCACCAAATCATTTAAAACCCCAAACATTACAAAAATAAGACTATATTCAAATTTTCCTTCAAAATAAACCAAATAAAGGAAATAATACACTTTTGGTTTTAAAAATAGCGCCTGAGAAGCACTTAAGGCATGAGGCTCTAGAGGCAATCAGGAAAACACCTCTGGGCTTTGAGGCGGCGCCTTATGCACACCTAGGTCAACATTGGTCAAGATTGGGTCTGTAAAAGGATGATACATAAAAATAACTAAAGGGATAATGAGATTATGAATGAATTACATGGTAAAAAAAGCCAATATGTAAAAGGTTTAGACAAATGCAACTTTTGGCTGTACATATGGCATATTTTGTTGTACATAGAACAACGCCTCGCATACGTGAGGGTCTCGCCTCAGGCTCATACATAGCGCCTCGGTTTCTCAGACTTAAACGCCTCGAAGCACCTAACGCTTTTTAAAACCAAGACACTTACAATTAGCGCAATGGTGGAATGTCCATCCGTACTGAAACATTTACATGGTGATAAACTAAAACCTAAGTTCTTAGAATAGATTCATATGGTTTAAATGCTTACAACTTTACCTGGCGAACAATACCAGAACCCAGGAGGTTCTACAAGCATGTTGTCAAAAGCATATGACCCCATTTTATAAAGGTGAACCAGCATTGTTGTACTGATATTCATAGTCCATGTTAGCTTGACAACATTTTCACTCTGTGCACCATCCAACCTGAACTGAATGGTCAATCGCAACGTCTACTGGCACCTGTTAAATAACATTTTCTCATAGTGTGAGATAACTAAGGATGCTCCAAAAATGTGCCATCATGGGTCATTACTTCCAAATAATGAACTTAATTAGAAAAATACATACTACTCACCAATGGATCAGTGTCCAGAAGATTGCATATCAAAAACTGTTATAATATAAGAAAAAGAAAGTTGATTACCTCGGGTGAAGATGAAGATAAACCTTGTTTCACTGAAGACCTACCAGTATTTTAAAACAATTAATCAAAAACACCAGTTTTCAGAAAGGACTGATGCTGTACTGATATGATAAGTTACAACTATCAATTTTTAGTTATTTGGAGCCTATCTTACAACATCAACCAGCTTTTCAATTTCCTAGTTGTTGCTCAAACACTTGCTAAATATATGAAGATTTGGTACAAGACCAATACTACATGCTGCATGTTTTACATGTAAATGAGAGTAGATTTGGTACAAGACAACAATCAACGAATCATGTACCTTACTTTTTTGAGTTGGTAACCTCTTACTTGTGAATAGGAGGAGAATTTACATATCCTCGCTCATTCGGTTGTTATGACTAGACTTGTTCTTCATGGATACTGATTTAACATTTGAACTCATTTTGCTATTTGATTCACTCCAGAGAACACAAGTATGTATACAAAGGTCAGATACCCAATAGGTGACACTATATATACTTACAGAAACTTCAGGGATATATATCAAAGAGCACAAAAAAAGCATAACATAATCAATTACTGAAATATCGGGAATAATGTCCATCTAATCTAATATGATAGAAGCTTAAAATGAGAATGAACTGTGTTTGCTTTCATCAAACACAATCAACCCTAAAAACACAATTCTCAAAGCAAATCTGAATGTATATGCGTTTCTTATCAAACAACAAAACTAATATATATGCATGAGAAGTAGATTAAACAGAACAATAAGCAGGTAATAAGAAAATCATAGCAGTACATCAACAAAAGATGTATTGTTTCATATTTGGAGTCAAACCATTTGGCACATTATGCAAAATCAAATAAAAACTATGACAAACATAGAACAAATAAAGCAATAATAACACAATCGAATAAGAAGTCATTGATTTTTACAGCATGAGCTACTGAGCTCTAGAACATATGAAACACTTTCACTCAAATGAATCAGCAATTAAATGGCAGTAATATTATACATTTTTATGTGGTTTAACACTTTAACAAATAATGACTTTGTTCACAGACTTTGAATCACCGAAAAATACAAACAGAACACACATGGTGACACCTCTGATTACTAAATTAAAGATTATAAAACATTATTACATCCTTTATGTGGTTTAACAAATAATCATTTTGCTCACAGATGCAGAAAACAAAAGAGAAACAAAATAAGAAGTTATTTGATTCACCTTTTTCATTGGTGAAAAGTTATGTAGCACCTGAGAGTGGATTTTCAACCACATAAGAAATATGTAGCGGCCGAGCAATGGGCAGGAGTCCACTTCCATTTCTGGGCAGGTGTCACAATCTTATTAACCGCTGCTAAGCTGGAACTGAAGGTGAAGACTTCCCTTTTGATTTCAGCTTTTAAAAACAGCATAAATGGGAGAAATGTAATATATTAATACAAATGAAGAGCTCATAAAACAACACAAATACGTTGTACTAACAGCATGCGTGAAATTTGTAACTCTAGCAAAATATAATACATATATATATATATTGGTTTACATTACTTCGATTAGCCAAAATATGCACAATTTAAGTTTACCCAAGAAACATAGACCAAAAATCATCTCAGATATAGTTAATTGTATCTTACAAACAAAGAATCTTACCCACAATAAAACTGAACTGATGATGACAGATTTCCCCTTCAACCTTCGTTATTGTATATCCCACCAGGGAAAAATCAATGGTGTGTCCATAGGCACCTAAAACCACCATCCAAAGCTTCCATTAGCAGAACTCAAACACACAACATAATTGCTCTGCTATTGCATATCTATTGTCAAAATGAATCTACACTAAACTGATCATGATTGACCACATCATTTTGTAGAATTTGAGCAAACTTTTGGGTGCATGAAAGTCAGGATTCAAATTAATATTGGAGGTCAGTAATTTCATTCATTTATGTACAAGAAATCAGAAACTTACAAGTCATAGCTAGAGAGAAATTTCAAAGAACTTTATCATGTCATTACAACTAGATAAGAATATCCCTATGAAACAGAAGCAATTAGAGTAAAATCAGGAAAAGAAAAATAAAGCAGATGATATAAAAGATAGATCAAAACAAACCGAAAACCAACAATCATATTCAACTAGCCAGTAAACAAAAACATCAATCGAAATTACACCGACATTACCAACATACTTACCCTAAAAATCAGTGGATCGTACATGCATTTAGGTATGACGAAAAACCTGCAAAACCCAACAGCACTTAAAAACAGTACACGCAAGAGAATACAACCCAAAAAACAGAAACATGAAAACCTAATTTGAAAGGATTGCAACTGCATCAAAACTCGATTAAAACCCATCAAAAGACTGATCCATGGTGAGTCTGATGAAATAGATGGGAAAGAGGCTTTAGAGGCGTTTTTTTCTGCAATTTGAAACAAATATTACAGTTATCTGTTGTCTAACGTAAAATCAACCAACACAGAACCAAGACAAACCTGCACAATCCAAGAGCACTTCAAAACGATAGACGAAGGAGAAAGAACGCCCTGATTTGAGTGAAATTCTGCCCAAAAACTTCGATTTCAGCTTTAAGAAACAGCATAAATGAGAGCAATATAATATATTAATACAAATGAAGAGCTCATAAAACAACACAAATACATTGTACTAAAAGCATGCGTCAAATTCATTACTCTAGCATAATATTAAACATAAATATATTGGTTTACATTACTTCGATTAACAAAATTATGCACAATTTCAGTTTACGGAAGAAACATAGACCAAAAATCATCTCAGATATAGTTAATAAAATCGTACAAACAGAGAATCTTACCCACAACAAAACTGAATTGATGATGACAGAGTTTCCCTTTGTTATTGCATATCCCACCAGGGAAAAATCGACGGCATGACTAAAACCACCATCCAAAGCTTCCATTAGCAAAATTCATACATGCAACACAATCACTCTGCTATTGCATACCTATTGTCAAAATGAATCTACACTAAATTGATCGTAATTGGCCATATCATTTGTAGAATTTGAGCAAGCTTTTGGTTGCATGAAAGTCATGATTCAAATAGGAAATTGAAGGTCAGAAAGTTCATTCATTTATGTATAAGAAATCAAAAACTTACAAGTCATAGCTAGAGAGAAATTTCAAAGAACTTTATCATTTCATTATAACTAGACAAGAATATCCGCATGAAACAGAAGCACTTAGAGTAAGATCAGGCAAGATCAAGGTAACTCTTCATTGACATACCATAAACATGAGGGCAGATTGCAAGAAGTAAGAAGTTACTTGTATTTCATTTCTACTTTTTGGTCACTCTACCTCTACTTTATAATACATACTAAAATCATGAGGTGTTTACAAATTTGAGGCTATATGGCTGAACTAGAAAGAAATGAACCAAAAGAACATAACACAACAACAGTAAATTAGCACTCTAAGTAGCAAACAACACACCTTATCAAAGTAAAATGTACGTTCTTATGTGTGCAGATGTGTCGAAAACCCACAAATGTCACAATATTTTGACCTGGAAAAGAGTACAGCAAAACAAAACATAGATCAAAACGAACCCAAAACCAAAAATCATATTCAACTAGCAAATAAACAACTACATTAACCGAAACTACACTGGCATTACCAACATACTTGATACTTACCCTAAAAATCACGATCGCACATGCATTTAGGTACGAAGAAAAACCGGCAAAATCCAACAGCATTTACAAACAGTACACAAAAGAGAAAACAACCCGATAAACAGAAACATGAAAACCTAACTTGAAAGAAGTGCAACTGCATGAAAACTCGATTATAACCCATCAAAAGACTGATCCATGGTGAGTTTGATGAGAGAGATGAGAACGAGGATTTAGAGGCGTTTTTCGAAACAATATGACAATTATCTGTTCTCTAACGTAAAAACAACCGAAATAGAACCACGATAAACCTGCATAATCCACGAGCACTTCAAAACAATAAACGAAAGAGAAAGAACGACCTGATTTGAGTGAAATTCTGCACTGAAAACTTCGATTGAAACCCTAGTTTCGATGGTGTATTTGATGAGAGAAATAGAGAGATTGGAGGGTTTTACAAGGGTTTTGAGCGGGAGAGTGGGTTTTATAGGTTTTGTTCTTACGCGATATTCGCGTAATATTATTATGAATAAAATCATATCGAATCTTTTCTAGCGTCATAATTCGTATCTTTTCGGTTGCTTTTTTTTCCCATGTTATTAATAACCTTTATAATTGAATTAGTATTTTGACCGCGTGTTGCGCTGGTTCAAATAAAGTTTATATATATATCATAACAGAATTTCCAAAATATAGAAAACAATTATGATGTTTTGAAAAGAACAGAAAGTATATAATACACAGATCTAACCATGGTTTTGGTCTCCGGTTGCGATGATTTGTTTCAAATGAAATTTTATATCAAAATATACATATAGATAATCATGTCGGAACATATTTTCAGAATTTTTAAAACCATCACGTTTCTAAAAAAATTAAAAATGAATATTATATTTGACCATTTTTTGTTTTGAATGAAGCTTACGCCTAAACGTAGACAAAAATACACACGTCACAACGGTGTAACTGGAACCTGAAAAACGTTACTTTTTTAAAGATATAAGATTTTAATAAAAACAATAAATATTAATCACAGTAATAAAACGATAACTTTGAAAACAAAGCATGCCCAAAGTCAAACACATAAAAGCCTCATGCATTGTAAGTGAGTACCCCATGCATCGAGGGTGTTGTGTTTGGTTTTTAAAGTGTATATAATTAGTTATCGTCACAACGTCTTATAATAAAACTCTTAAGGGTAAAAGGGTAAATTCAAACGTTAGACAAACTTGGACTAGACAACGAATATATTACTCGTCGGGTCGGTAAAATCGAATTTAAGAACCAGATTATATCACATATATAAATTATAACTTATCAACATGGAGAGGGATTAACTAATAACTTTATTTTTTGTAAAAACTATGAAAAACAATGTGAGTTGCTAGTTACTGGTTTTCAATAACAAAATAGTAAATAACAAAAAATAATAAAAAACAGTGAAACAAAAAATAACATATATTTCTCTCGTTTCTCTCTTTCATAAAAAAATAAACTCGTTTTTTTTTAAATTTGTTTACACATGTGTAAAACCGGATTTACACATGTGTAAATAACATGTAGACGAATTTTTAAAATAGTTATATCAATATGGTATGCATTGAAAATATAAAAAAAATATTGAATTTTTTTGGTGAACTTTTTTTGAAAAAAAAAATCATAAACAAAAGTTATGAACGTTTTAAAAAAAAGATAAAAATGACATGTGATTTGAATGTGACAAAAATGTGAAACTCATATTGTATGCTAAAGTTCTCACAAAAAAAATTAATTCTTAAGATAACCTTACATTATTTGTATATATTCAATTCAAAAACAAAATATGAAAATACTATATAATTTAAGATGTATTTACATTTTTTAACAAAACGAACACTTAAATAACTAAAGTATGCGTCATGAATTACTAAACTAATCAAAAAATAGGATTTTACAAAGAGAAAAAATTATAAATTTAGTCCGACCATCCAGTTCGGATTCAACTAGTTTATCAATACGACCAGTAACCGGCCATTTAATCTGAAAGTAGCCTAAATAAAAACAATTGGACCAGTTTTATGACCGTTTTCCGGTACGACAAGTTGGACTGCCCGTTTTGAAAACACTAATAATATCACCCATTTGTAAACGCCATTCTTTATGCCTTCCTCACCCTTTGCCCCATTTCACCTTTTACATCGTGGGGTTGTTATGGTTCCTAGTGATGCGTGCACCACGATTGATTGTTGGGGTAATAGCTTCGTTGCACAATCTCGTTGCCTTTTGCACCGTTGTTGAACTATTGAATCAAAGTAATTGTTATCAGTAAAACATAGTGCGTCCTTTTGGCCTATATTCAATTGTTTGGTTATGGTGACGTTGAAGTCTCGAGTTCAATCTTTGTGCTTGTTTCCAGTTTCACCCCCTTATATCTACAGGCAGGGACTTAAAATGAGGGTAATACAAATGTGATAGCACGCCGCCTTCATCAGGTACAATCTACTTGCTCTTTTTAGTGTCATGCGCGCGTAGTGTGAGGCTTATGATTGTGGTATGTCACTTTGAATCAGGGGCACCGTTTCATACATCCGCGAGTTTCGATCAATCGAACTCTAGTTTCTGCTTTAGTGGGTGCGACATGATTTTATAGTTCCCCAATAAAGAACAATCTCAAACAACCTCAAACGGTTGTTTTCATCTAGTAAAGTTACAACTCGATAAGCAAAATAAGAGGTATTAAGTAGTAATAAGATGTCTCAAACACCTTCTACGTAATTTACTCTGCCACGACATATATATTTTTGGGTATGAATTTACATAAATATACATTTGTTGTTGTTGTTGATTTAGCTGTTAACGATGTTTCATTTTATTTTTTATTGATTGCTTGTAATGTACCGTTTAGAAAGACATAATTAAAGGTATACTTACCATGACGGTCTCAACAAATTAAAACCCCCGATCCACCTTTTGTGAGTAAAGGTATAGCGATTACATAGACTTTGCAAGGATTGCAACGTATGCTTCAAATTTGGTCAAACTCATTAAGCCCATCCAACCCGTTCAAATTCAGACATAGGCCCGTCTGTTGATTTTCAGATTATGGCCCATCAGACTCAAAGTTGTTTGATTATACTGATTGAGTAAGATCTGACTGAGTCATAACTGACCCAGTTAGAAGTTTTGAATGGCTATGGATCTGATTAAAACTTAACTGTTTGATTCAGTATTTGACTGGAACGAAAGCGATTCAATATTTAAGTAACAAAACTCACCGGAGTCACACCACCGATCGGAAACACCACCACAAGGGGGCGGCGCCCTGCGGGTTGGAGGGGGTGGCGGCCGACGGGTCGCAAAGGGGTCGCAGCTTGCGGGTCAGCCGGTCAGTGCATCTTTTTTTCAAGGTCTGAGTCAGTACTGGAGACCCGTTCAGCCGGACTCGAAGTCGAAATCAAATGGGCTGACCCACTGACCGAGTCAGCCGGTCAGCCGGGTCAACTAAAAAACAAACAGCCTCTCAAATTTGGTTTTCCAAAAACTACACATTTGAATATTTGATCATCCTCAGCCATCAAAGTAAGAGATGCATAAACCGGTTTTAAATGGTTTCTTATACGGATAAACTTATAGTAAAAATGATATTTAAACTAAAAAAGATTTTGTGATATATTATTTACATTTTATACGTATTCATCATTATGTTTTACGTTTTAGATTATTATTTTGTGTTATTTTTGTCATTGTTTCTATAGATTAAATAAACTTTTTATCTATTATTATGTATTATAATTATAAGTGCCCAATGATATACTTTCACTAATGTATTGTTCAAACCTATTAGTCTTAAAGACGACACAATATGTTATTATTGATATTTTTTATTTATATTATATAGTTTTGTTGTTACCTATCATTGTGTTTTACAACTAAAAGTACATAATTATATTATTTCACCAATGTATTTTTTAAAACTTATAGTGTTCGAGATAACACAATGAAACATTGTTGTGTTTTGTTATTGTTTTTAACGTATTAGATTAATTAGTTGTTAATTAACTATTGTGTTTAAAAGATACCGACGGTCTTGGGTTTGTGTTTTCGGTTTTAAGAGGCGGCGACGATGATGGCGCGTGTGGTATAGGTTGAGAGGAAAACGGTTCGTGGTACTTAAAGAATGTTTGACGGAGGTCTTTGGTAGTGGAATCTGTCTCTTCAGACCGCCTTTGGTGGAATCTGTCTGTCGGTGGTGTCGGGTGTTTGTAGAGTCGATGACTTTGGGCTCTTGCTCATTTTAGACTAACCCCTTACTTTTCTTATTTTGGAGGGTTTTTAGTTGTACATAATGTTGTTTAATCGTTGCATATTTGATGAAAAATGTTAGCGCCGAAAATATTGTTGGGTCGATGATGATGAGTATATAATCCATCCGAGAAAAAATTATAATACCTGAATTTCAGATCTCTGAATGGTTTCTTGTGTTTTGGGGTTGGATGTGATGAGTTCAAGCTATGAATTACAACATGATCTTGGCCTGGAAGGGTCGGAAGATGGCCGGTATATACCCGCAACCCCCTTTAGCCATTGATTTATAATCATATTTGAAGCTCTGAGCCAAATTTTACATTAAAACTGTTGTTTTATGAGGTCGAGTGTTTTTTTTTAAGTTGGTATGATCTCGTTTAGATGATGGTGGTGCGCGTTGGGAATGAATACATTCGTGTTTATTAAACGCGCAAAGCGCGTTCGGGTACAATCCTAGTTTAAGTTAAAATATGAATTGATATGATAGTTTCTTGTACCAAAAAAGAGAAAAAAATTGATCATATTCCAAAATTCGTATTTTTAAATGGATAGTGTTAACTGCCAAATGCATTTTTTAAGTTAAAAAACGCTCACTTTTTCCCCCGAGTTTCACACGTGAAACTTCGAGAAAATCAATTCTAATGTGCTAGGCGCTAGCGTGGTTTGCGAGAAGGAAAAAGGACTCATCCTTTGTTGCATCTGGCGCGAGATGATAAAGAGAGAGCTTCGTCCCGAGATATTCTATGATCAAAGGCTTTGTGCTTGTCACGAACTGGATTCGAACCAGCACCTCCGGGATCAACAGGCAAGGGTGACGAAGCTTCTTTGCATCCCATAGTGTTGTCGCACTAAGCGACTACGGTTCTAGAGTCGTACAACGAAGTGATTAGCATACCAGAGTGACGCGGGGCTCTAAGCTCGTACCTTATAAGTAAGCTCTTTATGCTCTCTCTGCCCGCTCCCTTTCGTAGCGTAGATCGTTCTTCTCTTAAGATAAAAGTTTTTTAGAAGAGTGAGTGCGCTTTCGAAAGTTTCGACTTTTCGCTTGTCGCAGGTTTTTTTTGCATCGAGTTGATTGAGTTCGGAAAGTCCTCCTCCGTGTTCTTGTTGCTGGTATCAGGGAGGCCCATCTTCTTACTTAACGAGTTTGTGTCGCATAATGTACCCTTCTTCCGGAGAAATAAATCTTTTTTTCACAATGGAATCATGACAACGTCTAGTTTCGCTTCTTGCTCTTTTGCAAGAATTTTTTTAGTAGACAACCAACGATTTGAATTCAAAATCTCGGGTTTTAATAATAAAGCAAATTTTATTAAAATAAAAATTTTTCAACCTGATCTGGCAGCTCAATCTCATTTTGGGGCTCTACCCCTGGACCCCATAAAGGGTTGTAGCCATTTGGACCCTGCTCTTAGGGGTGTTGCCCCCAGACCCCGCCAAGGAGGTGTTGCCCCCAGACCCCGCCAAGGAGGTGTTGCCCCCTTCGAACCCCATTGCTTAGGGGCAAATCTCCTAAGAAGATACTAAGATCAATCATCACATCAAACTCAAACAATTATGTATTACGTGCCTCTGACTTTTTTAATAGATATCGTGATCACATTAATCTACTAGTTAAATCAGTTACACTAATAGAAGTATCATATCATAATATGTGAGATATACATGGTATATGATTAAAAAATCAACAAAGCAACCACATATACTATTATATTTTCGAAAAACCTACACATGTGGTGTGGTATGTTTGTTTTATGATTTTAGCCTCAACCCGTTGAAAATCATAACCTTAGTTCTTAGTTGATTTTTATGTTAATATTTTTTTAAAAACAATGCTTTATCTTTTTAATAAAAACAAAGAAACCGTATAAAACCTTGCACACCTCTCTTCCTTCTTCATACACCAAGTCCACCATAGACTGACCTCCATGGTCAACCTTTTTCGCTATCTAAGCCCCTTAAACCTTTGTCGGGATTAGGACCGTCGTAAATATAGACGACAATATGGGAGAGGGGGGGTGGATGAGTTGTGTTTTTTATTTAATATTTTTTTTCATTTTATTACACACAAATATATAACGGTAAGTTTGTTATTTATTATTACCTTTTGTTTCTTATTTATTATAACAAATTAGTTTTAAAAAAATATTTATAAAATCTGATTTTATATTGGCTTTCATACATGATACATGTCTCTTATTACCGAAACAAAGTTTATTTATTACATCATACATATGTGGTAGTGTAACAAATTCTTCACATTACCAAGGAATGATGTCAAAACATCAATCATTATATATTCTACTTTTGCTCTTGTCTACGTTTCAAGTTCGAAAGTAGAGTTGATAACTTAAAATAGAAACACTTAAAATACCAAGTCGAATACTACAAATTCATACGATTACATATAACACATATATGTATTTATGGTTGAGGCCAAACCCACCACCCTAGGACATCAGCTTCATCATGATGGTGGCGCTCCATGGTTGCAAACGGATAAGAGAAGTCGTTCTGCCCATTATCACTGCCATCATCTTCTTCCGACTGATCAACAGGTGCTACATACTCATGAGGGTAGTCATCATTAGGGAAATATGAATCACCGCTGTCTACTAGTTGTGGGCCATCGTGATCGTCAACCACTGCACTACCCCCACTACCGGTACTAAAGTGGTCTTCCACCTTCACATGGCTTGAGGAACCTACAACAATTTCAGCTTCCTCGGCAGTTGAGCCACCAATGGTGGATTTTTGGGGAACTTCCTTTGACCTTAGCTTTTCGGTCAAGGAAAGCACCTACATAGAATATCATATGAGGTAAGGGCACTAGTAGTTTGAGCTGACCAAATGAAAAGTCACTCGGATATATTAATGTGGATTGTAGCTAGCTTAGTCACGTTGAGTTGATATGATCTTTTTGCTGTAGCAAATAAGAACATAATATATATTTAACTTATTACACATTTATAATAACAAAATAAAATCAATATAAGTAAGCACTAGCTTAAAGAAAGAATTAGTCCAGTGATGCTGATTTGATGTGGAGAAAGTGGGGAGTGAGACATTTCAACCTTTTTTGTAGGTAAAATGGAATATTGTAGCTGAGCAGTTAACAGCTGTTTTATGTTCTTTATTCTCCCCCACAAATGTTTGACTTGTTGACTTTTTTTTTTCATTTTATGAAATAAGCTTTCTAATAAAATTAAATGTTCATAATTTACACAAATTAATTCCTGTTATGTTTCAAACATATTGGTTTAATTAACACATATAAGCAAATGGACATACTAAAGATATTCCTCCCATCTCCCACACAAATTCCTCCTATCTTTACTTCTCGTACCGTGATTTAACTTGTCAAATTTTAATATCATGGCTCAAAAAGTTCATCTTGAATTGATGTGTTTAGGTGTAACTTGTAAGATGAAAATTAAAACTTATGTATATATAGCTAACCCATAACTAAATAATCTTTTTAATATAACATTTCTTGTTTATTTAATATAATACGTCTTAAGGGAACCAATAGGCAGATGCATCTCAAGAATCAATAAAACATGTTTTGAGAGTTTGCATGTATTCAAGAGGACATCCTCATCATTAGGTAATTTATTGGTTTAAGTTGTGTTATGTTTAATAATTTAATTCACCACAAAAAGATCAAAGACACAAGTCTTGCAGGAAAAATTGTCACCTATTTATCTTAAATTATCTAGAAAATGATCGATGTTAAAAGAAAAAAAGAGTTTACATGTGTTGTGACACCCAAAGGTAACCAAAGCAGCAGATGAACAAGATAGATCATATGCATATGAATATATGATTGTATGAATAACGATGATGATTGAAGAATAATCAATAATTGATGTTACCTCAGCTTTGAGCTTTTCGTTTTCCTTGACTATGGAGTCAAAATCTGACGTGAGGATATCATAAGAAGACTTGAGGCGATCGTAATCCCTCTCAAGCGTCTTCGTCTTCCACCGTGCACGGCGATTCTGGAACCAAACAGCCACCTGCCGCGGCTGCAACCCTAGCTTCTTAGCAAGCTCCGCCTTCCTCTCCGGCTCCAGATTGTTCTCTTCTTCAAAGCTCGTTTCCAGCATACGCACCTTAATCAAGTAATCAAATCGATCAATACATTAATTTGATCCGCAATCTATTGCTTTTTATATGCGTCGTTTTGATATTCATATCATATCATATCATATCAACGTGTTAGTGTTAATGATTCGGTGTCAACATCATGTTTATTCGAGAATCAAATGCATATAATCGTGAATTAGATCACCTGTTCAGGGCTGAGTCGCCGTTTCTTCTCCGTCGATTGTTCGTCGTAGTATTCTTCTTCCAGCGTGTCGTCGATTGAGCTCATAAATTGCCGCTTCTTCGACGCTTCTTCCATGCTAAACCCCATTCTCGTTCCTGTTAATTTCAATCAACGTATCATCAACGAATCATTAACGAATTAACTAATAGATCTGTTAATTAGCATGATTACGATCGATCTGGCATTCAGTGGTACAAATGATTAACAAATTATCACAATCGATAACAGATCTCGATGATGTGGATGCAATAATTACCTCGAAAATAGTTGTCTCCATTCCCGAGGAAGAACATGCTGCTGCTACTGTTGGATCCAAAGAAGAGGCGATTGGATTCCATATCAAAAAACTTCAATTCGTCTGTAACTATTAGTACTAGAGATCTCCGGCGGTTACTACTGAAGAAATTAGAACCCTAGGTCAGAGTTCGCGTACTATGATCCAAACCAAATATATATATATATATATATACACGTAATCGATCGTATTACACCGATAGATGTGATTCTCTCTTAGAATATCATGATCTTATGGCGGAAGAAGCTAGTACTCCACAGCAATCTCGCCGGAGACTCTAACGGACATATGCAAAATCCCATCATTCGAACCTCACCCTTCCGGCTGACTACTTTTCCGGTGAATCTAACATGTAAGTCGGTTGAATTTGGTATTTATATGTTGATTAAGGGGTGTTTTTAGCCGGAGGTGGTTGCCGGAAGTTGAGATCACGGCGGCGTGAGGGCGGAGGATGATCGGAATTTTCTTTCAGTTTTGCAACCAGAGTTGATGACAAGAGGCTCTTGCAATTTATACAGGTTGTTTGCATTGTGCTCCACTGGTTTTGTTTAGATTTGCATTACCACCCCTTGTACTTTGAAGAATAGCTGTTAGTACTTTTATTTTTTTAATGTTAACAACATTGAGTACCTTAAATTTTTTATTTTTGGGTGATGTTTGGTTAACTTCATTTTTATTAGATTATTTGAAGGAAAGTGAATTTAAAAGGTGAAAATTGGTAAAACTGTAACTTCTTAAAAAATGTGAACTAAATAGCCTTAAGGAACCATTGTGTGGTATTTCAACGTGTCTTGTACTCTAATATATATGGTTTTAGTTGTGGTGTTTCTTTTAATCTCAAAAATAGTAATTTTTTAAATGTGACCGACACTTCACAGTTAAAACACTTATTTCAAGTAGGACAAAGATCTATAATTTTTGTATGTTTTTGTTGACATGGAGTTTTCTAGCCTTAATGTCAAGTACTATAAACAAATATATAACAAACAATCTGACCAATATATGTGGTGTACTTCCAAGCATTCACATGTGCGAAGCTAGATGATCACAACATCGTGATAACAAAAACATTCACTCCTAACTAGTACGAATTATGGTACACATAGCATGTTCAAACATGCAAAGCGAGAAAGTATTCAAGGTACTTTGGTCCTCCAACCAACAAAATCTTATAAACTTCAGACAGTATATTAATATTTTTATAGCTAAAATTAATTTAATAAAATATTTTATTATGACTCGGATGGAATTTTTTTCTTTTCACAACAAACTTATGGTTTGTAACCCTTATTATTTAACACATAGAGAAACGGAACTGATAAAATTTAAAACAAATCTAAATATAATATAAAACTATCATGTGACAAATTATGCAAGATAATTCTGGTTTGTCAAGGGACGAACTAAGTGCATTTTTGTGAAAAATGAACAACTGATGGGTGATACTTGTACATTCTAGAAAATCTAAGGTACGACATTGTATTATATTTTATTTATTGTTCTTTAATATTACGTGTTACCATCTCATAAAATACTCACTCCACAACATAAAAATAAAAGAACAGGGACAATATGGTCTTTTCGTGTTTCTGTTAATTGATTGAAGTATGATAGAAGACTAAAAATGGTGGGGCTGGCACTAACTTGCGCCGAAGGCGACGTGTAAGTAAGATTGGATCTGGACCGTTGGATGAGAAGCACAACACCTATATGAAAATCTGAAGGAATCGATAAGCGCCAGATCATTAGAGAGAGAGAACGAGGTGCGCCATTATTAATAGTTCCCATGCTCTATGGTCGGAGAAATATACTTATTTTTTTATTTATAAATATTATGATTTTGTATTTTAATTTTTTAACTAGAACTTAAATAAATATAAGGAAAAATTAATTACTTGTATGCTTTTAATAGCTCCCATGCTCTATGGTCCGTATACGTTGAACATAGTCTCTGTCGGAAAAAATAGAGGTGGTAACACCGCCGTTGGTAGCGTATCGGATCACCAGTCAGTTGGAGAAGAGGCGGATGATCCTATTGATATATGTATAAGTGTCTATTCCGTTTTTTGAAAAACAAAAGTCATACACGTGTTTAAGGAAAAATGTTGATTAAAGTAATAATTTAAAAACTTTCTCTAATAATAATGTTAAATCAAAACATTTAGTCAAATACAAAGTATAAAATAAAAAGCATATATTAAAGTTAAACTGATCGATCTTTCTATATTAACAATAAGAGATTCCTCCTGTTTTTAATCCAAACATATGTTTTCGATTTTATCTCCTAAACAATGTGTTTGCAATTCCGTTGAATGTTGTTAAAGATGAACCATAGAGTGGTTAAGATGATGGAATGTACAAGGTTTTACAAATGGTGCGATTAAACTTTCATTTTAACAAGGTTGTTAGGACATCAATTGGATGAAGTTTTAAAATAGATTTATATTTGGTACTCTTGATTACGAGTCAATCATGATTAGGATGAGATAAGTATGTTTGTTGATGCATGTATTACACAAGCGGTTTGAAAACTTGCACTTATATATAAAAACTAGTTTTAATAAACTCGTGTATTACAAGGGTTAAATAAATAAAATATTAATATAATAAATTTTATTAATTATAAAATAATATTTTAATATATAATAAAGCAATAATATCGTCTTTTAAAAAAAATTAAAAAAATAAATATTTTTTTAAAATAAACCGTAAAATTGTCAATTTTAAAAATTTTTCTATAATAAATCTCAAATTCAATTATTTTTT
>BJCM01065798.1:0-17249 GCA_018326385.1 Flaveria bidentis | reverse complement strand
AAAAACCAATAAAATATATCTAACCAATTAAGTAATTTTTTATTATGTATTTTTTTTAAATCAAAAAGGGTAAATTAGTAAGATTGCATATGTTTAGTTTTGGTAATCTTTTTATTTTCTAATCAAATTCCCATGATTTTCGTTTGACTATAACAAAGTTTCCGGATTGTTATCATCATGCACCTCCAAATCAAAGCAAGTTGAATTCCTTAGATCTTATAGCTTCATTGAACCTAAACTTCAATCATGATTTTGTGCGATCTAGCACATCTTCATCCTTAAAAACGTCAATAAAAGACGAAAAAAATTCACCCGCAAAACCACCAAAATAGGGGTTATCATCGGCTATAATTTCTGAATTAAGATCGATGGAAATATGTTAAAAGTTAGGGTTATTTGATGTTGAGGATAACGACATGACGGAGGAGCATATGAATGATCTATGTTTGATATCGTTGAAATAAAAAGGAGGTATAATTCAGGTATATTGAGTGAAAATAAAAATATAAAGATATATAAGATGATGATACATCATGTTTTTCATTATATTATGATTTTTTTGTTTATCTTCGTCTTCGTTGAGTTACATATACATAAGCAGGTTTTCATAGTGCTTACATATACGTAAGTTAGTTTACATATAGCTTCAAATCTATGCAATAAATTTCTTTAGATTCAAATGTTCTTTTTAGTGATACGTATATATAATTATCAAGTTACACATAATATTGTATACGTATAAATCAAATTACATTTACGTATTCAAGTCTACAAATGTGAAAATTTTCAAGTGTAATAAAATCTTTTGCACTTGTTATATATGTTATAGTAACATATACGTAAACGACAATGGTTGTATATACATAGCACGATTTATCAACATGGATTAGTAATTTAGATATTTGATATTCGATTGGATTGTGGCATTTAAACTTGATTGGGTTACGTATACGTAACATAAAGATTCATAAGTGTGTAGCTCTGTGTTACATATATGTAACACAATTTTACATATTAATATATACAGTTGTTTACGTGATTACATACACAACTCAGTGGTGTTCATTCGTTTGAATTCTTACTCCATTTATATTCGAATGTTTCAATATACAATTATAGTGTTAAATTTGTTATAAACATGATAATGATAAAGAAAAAGTTAGAGATTTTGGCTTAAATTGAGAGAGAGTGAGTAATTAGGAATCCAACTAATTAAATAAGAGTTTGTATATAATTAAAATATATGTATTGCCTATTATACCCTTATTAGCTTGTAATAAAAACCTTTAAACATTATTTATTTATAATCTTGTCATTATATGATCTCAATAATTGATTACACAAATTAATAGTTTAGTTTTTTAGTAAAAGATGATTTTCTCTTGAACCATCTTCTATATCACACGAGTATCTAACTTACTATATATATGTATATATATATGTATATATATATGCGTCTATATATATATATATATATATATATATATATATTAATAATCAAAATCTCTAAAAATCAGGTGTCATTTTTCTAGGCAGTCAATGTAGGCTACACCTAGGATTTAAACGCATGTACTCCTACGATAAAAATTATAAATTAGTATATAAATATAGTTTACTTAATAAATGCTCATTTATTATTATGTTAATCAAATTAACTTTTTTCTAATAATAAATAAAATGTTTTATCAAAAAGTTAGTTTTGTTATTATTAAATTTAGTTTCTAGCTAATCATTATTTAAATAAAAATACTTTAAAAATCATATTTTTCAAAACAAACCATTATTGATGTATCAAGTTTGACGAAGTTAAACACAATTACAATTAGTGACTACTCTCTATGAAACAATATATCCTTTGTAATGTACATCACGGTTAAATCTTCTTAAAGCGAGGTATGTTTTACTACATCACAATCGAATATTCACAATTTCATATTCATTATTTCAACTCATGTATAACACATGACTATATAACTTAATATGTAATATTAACATGTTATTAAAAATATCACTTCATGTAAAAGTATTTTAAAAGAAAAAAAGACTTATATATGGTTTCGACCACTAATCAAGATATTCATTATATGAGGATCCTTCATTTGGTATTTATAAATAAGGCATATATAATACTTGTTTCCTATCAAAATTTATATTTTAAGGATATTAGAGTTGCCTTATTCATGTATGATAGCTTCATATTTTTAAATACTTTCAAGTTGCAACATAAATAGTATTTAATCCTTTATTTATATTTGTCAAGAAAACAGACTGGAGGAATGAACGTGAGTTTGTAATTTCATGTGGTGTGTAGTTATATTTATTGTGAATCGATGAATGGGTTAATGCTATCAATATTTGTAAATTCAACCTTGCCATCCTTCGGACAACTCACCATGATACACATACACCTATTAAGTATTAACAAACATATCCACGGGAACCACAGGGTCGACCTTTGAGTCTTTAATTTGACTCTTTTCTTGTAGTTTTGACATCGGATTACTAAATCATTTATTGACTATAACACTCTACAATTTTTGCATTACTTTTCTATAAATTAGGCACGAAAAACTTTCTAAAACATGCATCTTTATAAGAAAATTGTTTATATTCCAATAATTCAAAATTTTTAATATTCAAACTATTTATACATTTGTTAATTGTAATTTTCAGCTCTGACAATAATTTTAATCTTCTATAGACATCTTACCCATGATTATGCATGTGAGTTTACTACCTAAAGCAACAAATCACACACTTTCACAAGTACACAACTATGTGAACCGATCAGATAGTTATGTTCCCTTAGTCTCGTATTTACAGATTCAACAGTAATTAAATGACTATATAATTGCGACTTAATTTTCTTTTCTGAATGGCTAAATGGATCAATAACGGGGTTCATTGGTCAATCTGATCATTTTCATTACTCAAGTACGAATCTTTAGGTCACTAGGTTTGCGCGTTTCCGAAGAGAAGCTTATACATCAGTCCTTAACCTGAGATTACCCTTAGGAGGAAACCCACATTAAGTGTAAAAATCCCCTAACCCACATGAAACACCTTTTTTATTTTTGTCACATTTAGAATTTGAACCTAAAACCTCTATCTATTTTAATTATGATTTACATAGTTGTGTGTCTTAGCAATTAAATTTCTTAGTTTATCATAATGAAACAACTGTAAAACAAAAAATGTAATTTTACAAAAATAAAATAAAATTAAGCCACCTAATACGACTTATTAATCATTATATGCAAGTATTATATGTAATCATTTCTATTTTGCTTCTCATATAATAAACCTTTTCTAATTAATATATTAATTAATCTATATTACTAATACATTATTTAATAATATGAGATTATTTAATTCATTGTATTATATATTGTATTATCTATAATACTTTAACTTAACATTTAAACTTATTAATATGTATTATCTTATTTGGAAACTTAACTATATAATTACTAATTAAGTAGGTTTATAATAATAATGATAATAATAATAAAATTTATAAATACTTATTATTTTATTTAAATACTTGATCATATAATTACTAAATACTTATAATAATGATAATAATAATAATTTATATCTATATTATCTACATCTATACTATTATATAAAACTAAAACCTTGGGACACACGTGTAATTTTATAAAAGTGTTACGACACCTAATACAACATTTTAAGTATTCGGTACAAGTGTTCAATCATTCCTATTTTGCCCGAATTTTTTAAACTTATTCTAATTGATACATTAATTACTATATATTATTAATACATTATTTAATAACGTGAGATTATTTAGTTCACTACATTATATATTATACTATTTATAATATTTTAAATTAACACTTACGTTTATTAATAAGTATTATCTTATTTGAAAACTTAACTATATAATTACTAATTACTTTTATAATAATAATAATAATAATAATATATTTAAATTTATAAATAAGTATTATCTTATTTGAATACTTAACTATATAATCATTAAATACTTTTATAATAATAATAATTTATGTCTATATTATCTATACTGTATTTGATGAGTACACACTTGTAATAATAATAAAATATTACATTTATTATGTATATTTTTATTACTTACTACTATTTGATTTAACTAATACTTTATTTCAACACTTAAGTATATAATCGTTGTTAAATATTTACATAGTTATAATAATAATAATATCCAAATATATCAACGTTTAATACAAGTAAAAAAAAGGCTCAATAACACTCGTTGGCTCACTATATGTAACAAATAGGAAAAAAAATTGTGTAATGAATGTGTAAATTTTCTTAATGTTACCACAATAATTTTATTTTTTCCAAAGTAATAAAAACTTACTTTTTTTATTGTTTTATATTTAAACTTGTAAGGATTTTTTAAAACTAACCACTATACTTTCTCTTTCTTTGTTTTTTTCTTTTGAATTGATATCTAATCGTTTTGGTTTCTTTAAGCATTTAAGTTATGTTAAATTTACATTAATCATCTGAACTTTTTTAAAATTTTGATTTAAATCTTCGAGTTGTGTCAAATTACATTCGATCACCTGAACTTTTTTAACTTTTATATTTAAGCCTTTGAGTTATGTCAAAAAATTTAATCAATTTACAACAGAGTTTGTTTATTATAGTAAAATTAACATTTACGCATTCACTATTTTTCTTATCTATTTTAATGCATTTATTTTTTGTAGTATTTTTTTCTATTACATTTGTTATCAGCGTTTCGCACGTAATATTTTTTCGAATAACTAATACTAACGTATAAATCATGAGAATTAAAAATTTCAACTTTTGTAACCCGTGCTGCATAGCACAAATCACACGCATTGATCACTTAAAAACCACATCCAAAATAAGTTATCTCACCATTTGGGATTTACCTGGTTGCTCTTCAAGCTGTGATTAAAGTCCTCTTTACATAATTACATTTATCCTTCCACCTATGAAATCCATTTTTTTTCCAAGACATTTAGTTATACAATAAATACTTCAAATTGACATATGGAACTTCATTAGTAACATTAAATATGTTCTTAGTTGACTACTTAATAACAAATTTTAAGTACGTCATCAACTAAACTTTCATAGCTTTTGGTTACTCATCAACAAGCAAATATAAATGTTTCACAAAAAGTACTTTAGCTAGTACTTGGTTACTCGTATAATATTCATACAACATGTAAATGACCAAATGTAGTTATTTTCGTCAAATGATATATAATACCTAAACAATTATTAGCAGTTTTATTCTGTCAAGTAAGCAAATTTGTGAGGGAGAAATATGAACATAAATGTATAATAAGAGTGTTTTCAGGCTCGGATCAGACAAGACAGTCAAACCGGGAATTTTTATGCGGTGACAAACATGGCGACAAAACACCGTTGTTGGACATATTAGTGGCGACGGCTAATAGCGGTGAACAGATAACCTTTAGCGGCAAACTTGTAGAGGAGACCGGTCGGCGCTAATAGTACCTTAGCAGCGATGGTTGAATTGGGAACAGGTTGGACAGGAATATTTTACGTTTAAAATATTTTTGGATTGAGTTTAACCAGCTGAGGTTGAGCTGTTGAAGGTAGTTACAAAATTAGAATTCGAGTGTAATTTTGGTCATTTGGTTCATAATCTATGGTTTATGGAATCCATATAATTAATTATATGTTGTTCTGTAAAACTGATTTTAATCTGAATGAATATTTGGATTGAACCACCAAATCGTTCAATTTGAAAACGATTTTGGGACTCTCTGTTAGTCAAAATTGATTTGTGTACGTAAATTAAGGGCCATCTTTGTGATTGTTATAAAGTTAAATATAGAATATAGAAGTAGACAAGTAATTAAATTAAGGGGGCATCTTTGATGATATGATCCATTCCACGTACACCAAACTCATCTGTAAACATTGATTCAATATCATCATATCAATTACTATTATTATCATATATACATATATATATATACACATATATATATATATATATATATATGTATTATGTGTGTGTGTGTGTAGGAGGAAGATGGAGCGGTCATTAATGTTCTTCAATTCCCTCAGCTCGCTCATTTATTGCTCTCTTTCTTCTTTATCTTCCTCACATTATTGATGCCACTAATACGAATAAGTTTTGCAATTAGTAGCTTCTCGATCTTTTATATATACATATATTATAACGTACTTCCAAGAAAAAGAAAAAGAAAAAGAAAAAGAAAAAATAATAATAAATTTACAGTTGGCTGAGAAGAAGATCGAGTAATATATATGTATATATCATGTGATGATTTAATTGTAAGATGATCGAAGCAGGCAGGGTGTTTTGCACACACAACAAGACCAACCACAGTTAGCCACACAAGTCGTAGAAGCTGCTGCTTTATGAATCATGATCACTGGTGTCTCTCCAATCAACTGCAAGAAGCTCTCTCTATGCCGCATTTTTATCTTTTCTTCTTGTCTTGCCACCCTCATCACCCCCTCTCAAGGTTATTATTGCTTCCCCCCCTCTCTAGTCGATCCCTCCCTCCCGGCCTATACATATATACAAGCATGTGTATATACGCAATGTCATATATATATCATATCATATATGTATGTATGTATGTATGTATGTATGTATGTATGTATGTATGTATGTATGTATGTATGTATGTATGTATGTATGTATGTATGTATGTATGTATGTATGTATGTATGTATTCTACAATAATATTTGTGGGTTCTGGCTTCTTGTTAGCTCATCTCATTAGTGGCCAGTTGGTTGTGAAGTTTTTGTTGCTGTCTCCTTTTATTTAGGGTTTTGTCCAACTTAAAAGCTAACACCTTTTTGGCATAAAAAGGTAGTATTTTTGTTAAAATATACTCCATATAGAGTTTTGACTACTAAATTAAAAAGACTATTGACTTGAAATTTTGAGGTGTTAAGAAGAAAAGATTCATGGGTTTTTGTGTTCATCTTATTTTATTTCTGGGGTTGTCCAAAATACAATATATTTGGCGTAAAAAGGTAGCACCTTTATATTCATAAATGTAATTCCAAAAAACAGCTAGTTCAATAACTTTTTTGTGCAATAGGTGATTACAAAGCCTGGCGAACTCGATACCCGTTCATCCGACTGTCAAGCTCGTTCTCATCACCATCACCATCACCGCCATCATCATCATCATCGTCATCCAACGGCGGTGGAAAGGGGTATGACTACATTGTTGTAGGGGGTGGCACGGCAGGGTGTCCCTTGGCAGCCACTTTGTCCCAAAAATACAAAGTGTTGTTGCTTGAAAGGGGCGGTGTCCCTTTTACCAATAGAAATGTGTCTTTATTATCAAATTTTCATCTTACCCTCGCGGACACTTCTGATACTTCTGCTTCACAATACTTTGTGTCTACTGATGGAGTCTACAATGCAAGAGCTAGGGTTTTGGGTGGTGGTACTTCCATCAATGCAGGGTTTTACACCCGAGCAAGTGCAAGGTACGACTCTTTATTCTTCTTTCTCTTCATTTTATTATATTTAGAGCGCGTTTGAGATCCTTATAAAACTATCTATCCACCCAAACAATAATATTAATTGCACAAATCATGGAATATATCAAGTATTAAAATTGAAGTCATATAAGGTTCTTTATCAAAAACATTCTTTCTAATTCTTTAAATGCATGAATAGATTAAAGGAACATGAAATTTTGGTCGAAGTCATTTTCCTAATCCGAAACATACATCAATTAATAAACATGGACCAGCCAATTTTTTTTAAAGACGTAAAGTTGAAATTAGATGTGCACCATTCATTTTCATAAAAAAAAAGAAAGGTGGTTACATATTAATTAATACTTTCACAACACCAATTAGTTAAATCTAAACAAACAAATTAACTAATAGGTGAAATTGTACCTGATAAATAAATAATGTTTGTTATAACACACACTTACAATGTCATCTCTTTTGAGCGTATTAACTCAAAACAGGTGAATCTAATATATGTTTAAAACTTAAAATAGTTAAATGGCAGGGTTAGATGGTACATATTATATGTTTTCTTTTCATGAACTTCATTTAAAGAAAAACACTACTAGAAAGGGACTAAATTTCGTAAAAAATCATTTTTGAAGGAAATTTGTTGCTAAAAGGTTTTTCCTACATGCTTTCCCACAAAAACTAACATGGAAAATGACCCGGTCTTCTGGTGGAAATACTATGTTGTAACATGCTACGTGAAAACAATGGTCTAGGCCTTAATTGTCTCTAACTTGTTTTGATGTTAAATTTAAATTTAGATGTCACATTCATGATAATGAGACTAATGAAAATATAAAGACCCGGGAAATTCAAAACAAAATATATATGTTAATATACATTAATTACGTTCCAGTTCATGATCATAAATGCTTGTGTGGTTGGTGGGTAGGTAATCAAATGATAAATGAAACATTAAGAGTCACATGTGAGACAAGGCTTATACATTTATTTTGGACCCTTTTGCATCCATACAATTCAATATCATATTGTTGAAGAATTTTACAAAAATGTTTTAATTTCTTTTCTCAATTTCTTGTTTTCATTTGTGTTTTAAATTGAAAAGAAAAAAAAACTTATACATTAATTCTGTAATTGTTTGCTCAATTTGGACAGCTATATCAAGAGAGTAGGATGGGATGCAAACTTGGTGAATGAATCATACCCGTGGATCGAGAAGCAAATTGTTAAACAACCTATGTTCGAACCATGGCAAAGAGCGGTTCATGACGGTCTATTAGATGTAGGGGTTTCACCTGATAACGGGTTCACATATGACCATTTGTATGGAACAAAGGTTGGTGGTACGATATTTGATAAGTATGGGCATCGACACACTGCTGCCGAGTTATTATCCTCTGCAAACCCTCGAAACATTGACGTGTTGATTCACGCAAGAGCACAGAAGGTCATTTTTGACACAACGGGTAGGCAAACATATATTAATTTTGACGAGGCTGGCTCTTGGAATTGAAATTGAAATAATTAATAATTTAAAGGTATTATTAATAAGAATAATTTTCTGTTGGTTTGTTTGTTTGTTTGTTATATAAAAATTAACTAAAGGGAAGAAAGGAAGGGCGGTTGGAGTGGTTTTTAAGGACGAAAATGAAGTTCAACATGAGGCGTTCATTTCTAGGAGGCGTGGAAGTGAGGTTATCGTGACCTGTGGAGCCATCGGGAGTCCGCAACTACTATTGCTTAGCGGGATCGGACCAAGATCTGATCTTGAGAAACTGAGCATTCCGGTGGTGCACGACAATAACTTTGTGGGGAAAGACATGTCGGATAATCCGATGAATGCAATTTATGTTCCTTTCAATAAACCCGTGAAACAATCGCTTATTGAGACTGTCGGGATTACGAAATTGGGCGTCTACATTGAAGCTAGTAGCGGTTATGGTCAATCTAAGGACAGCATTACTTGCCATCATGGGATCGCTTCAGCTGAGGTACGTAATTGCCCGGTGTCAATGTATAAAGCATAGAGTTATACTTTCTCATATGTATATATATATATATAAATTGATCATAGAGTTATACTTTCTAAATGAATATATATATATATATATATGAATATACATATGTGAGTATGTGAGTGTGAGTGCAGATTGGACAACTTTCTACGATTCCTCCAAAAGAAAGAACAATTGAAGCGATCGAATCGTACAAAAGAAAGAAGAAGGACATCCCATATGAAGCATTCCATGGAGGCTTTATCTTGTCAAAGATTGCTTACCCCAAGTCCAAGGGGGAGCTCAAATTGATCAACACCAACGCTGACGACAACCCATCCGTAACATTTAACTATTTCAGTCATCCCGAAGACGTAAAAGGGTGCGTTAACGGGATTCGAGTCATGGAGAAACTCGTGAGGTCTAAACCGTTTCTCAAATTCACTGAATGTGACCGTAGAACCCTTGACAAGCTGTTGAACATGAGTGTTACTGCCAACGTTAATTTGATACCTAGGCACACCAACGATACGGAATCACTAGAGCAATTTTGTAGAGACACGGTGATCACCATCTGGCATTACCATGGTGGATGCCATGTGGGTCAGGTGGTGAACGCGGATTATGAGGTCATGGGTGTGCATAGGCTTCGGGTCATTGACGGCTCCACTTTCGACCACTCGCCTGGAACCAATCCTCAAGCCACAGTTATGATGTTGGGAAGGTACTTAATTACGTACATGCATTATGCATTATACGTATCTTCCTGTGAATTTTTAATATGATCATTCCCTTATATATGCATGTATGTATTATGCGTTATTACCTTGCATTAATGTAGGTACATGGGAGTGAAGATTTTAAGAGAAAGGCTAGCTAAAGCAAAAACAAACGGATCATCACAGAGATGAAGGAGACCAACATCATATCCTATATATCGATCGAATGATGATTATGAATTTGTGTACAAGATCTAATTAAGGTAGAAATTCTTTGGAAGCAGCTAGCAGACGAACTCGTTGCTTTTCGTATTCTTAACAGGCAAATATATATATGTGTGTACGTGTAGATTCAAGTCTTTAAATTTCATCTTGTATGTTAAGGTCTTGTGACGTTTGGACATTTGACTATGTAAGTTTGTTAGGTTTCATTTAATTTCAACTTTTTTTTCTTTTGTGTGGAAATTAAACGTCGTTTGTTTATAGTTTTTTTTAACCTACGGAAAATAGAGCCACTTTTATTACCACCAAAATTAAGCCGATGACTAAAGCAGCCATCAGCTCAAAATATACAACAATGAATTACAATTACATCAACCCACAAGAAAATTAAAACCACACCAATCTTTCCATTTTTCAATCTCACATCTGTAATCGATTTGCTCTGCCCATGCATATAATTAGACAATATGAGCCACTTAATTTAATTTTTTGTGCTCAATGTGACATCCAAACGATAAGGTGTCTCCTCCTACGCCGGTTAAATTCTGCAATGAAATTAATACAATAATACTAACAAAAACCTAGTATGGGTCTTGATGGTAAGGTGTTTCTTCCTATCCAATATAGGTCGTTATATGTAATATGTCTAGCTTAAAGGTAGAAACGAGAAATAACAAAACTAAGACTTGTTTAGATAAAATGGGGTTCTTTTGATGGAAAAAGATGGTTGAAAAAAGAAAAAGGTATTGAGCCAACTCTAATGTTATGAAAGGATGTCATGTATATGTTTCTCGCATAAAACATATAGCATACATTACATAAGTTAAGCCTAATGTTAAAACCTATTTCCAATTGATTGATTACCATAATTACCAAACAAGCAATAAAATGCAATGGTCTATGCCAACTATATTACCTGCCAAATAATACTAACAAAAACCTAGTATGGGTCTTGATGGTAAGGTGTTTCTATTACAAATCATCCAAACGAATCATGCTCGATGTATTATATAGTCCTATAATTGCTCTTATAATATTGTATAGTTTGGCTATTTATTCTCTAATAATATTGCAGGCAAATCAATAGAAACCACTGGTTCAGAGTCCAATTCATGAAGAAGATCTTCTAGTTCATATCCTCACCCAACTTGGTGAGGAATACAACTCCATCACTGTTGCGCTTAAGGTACGAGAACAACGGTTTCTTACCAAGAACTCTTCGATAAACTCGTTGATTTTAAGCGGTCCCTCAAAGAAACCGAACTTGCCACTTCTTTAATTGCTACTGCAAATGCTTCCCAATGGCAACTAGGTCGCTCACAATTCAGATCTACATCTAATCAATCCAATCGTAACCTACGGGCCTACTCCAACTCCTCTCAAAGGCCATATCGGGTGCCAAACAACCCATCGACTCACTACTCACGATCGACTAGAAGCAATCACTTTTGTAATTTCTGCAGCATTCAAGGTTATGATAACTGTGACTGTTAAAAGCTTGTTAAATTTTTGAACGATCATCATATCACCTGAATAATAACTTGGCTGCTCCGGTCGTAATTTCATACCTCAATAGTGGATGATGGATAGTGGTGCTTCTCACCACATAACCTCCTGTTCAGACACTTTCACTTTCGTTTCTGATTACGGGGGACCTAGCAAAATTGTGTTGGGTGATGGTACAAATCTACATATTTCTCATACTGGTTCTACTAGTATTTGTACTTCATTGAATTCATTAGCTTTACCAAACATTTTTTGTGTTCCCAAATTGCGTAGAAACTTGATTTCGGTTGCTAAATTATGTCGGACTAATCATGTCTCTGTTGAATTTTTTCCTTTTCATTTTTTATGAAGGATCTAAAAACGGGGCGCCACTCATGCGAGGGGAGAATATTCATGATGTTTACTACCTTAATCGCTTTACTTATCTTCCTCAAATCAATGCTACTATATCAACATCACCAATCCAATTGCATCATAAGCTTGGACATCAGTAATAAATTTTGATTTTTGAAGTTCTGAACACCCGACCGGCTACCGGCACGGTGGATACCACCCGCAGTCGGCAGTATCACACTACTCTTGCTGAACCGCTTCTATTGCACCACTTCTGATCGACCATTTTGGGCTTCCAAGTGCAACATTCTTTGCCTCCTTTTGTTCAAGGCAAGGTTAGTAATTTATTATACAATATTTCTTTGATTTAGTATTTTGATTTACTACTTTGCAGGAAATTTATTATTTATTACTGATTGTTGATTATTTGTTAAATTGCCTTTAGATTTATGCTCCTTTTGAGTGTTTATGCATTTAGATTTAGATAAATACGTCAATCTGGTGTTTAGACATAAGATATTTGGTATTTTCTTTTAAATGTCCCATTTTTTCTAGCTTGATTGGGCCCCAAAAAACATTAAGTCGGCCCTGATTCTCCTTCACCGCCGGTCTCTCCCATCTTACTGCCCAGAACCCGCAAACCAAACCCCAAGTACCACAACTCTCATTTTGTTAACAATACCACTCTTCATCCTATACCTCATGCCTTGAACCACATACTTATCTTCAAGCTTCCAAAGATCCTCTATAGCGTCAAGCTATGGACAATGAGTATAACATGTTGCTTTTTAATCACACATGGGAACTCATTCCTCCAACTTCTCGTCATCCTATCGGATGCAAGTGGGTTTTTCCTATTAAACGACGTTCGGATGGCACTATTGATAAATATAAAGCAAGTCTTGTAGCTAAAGGGTTCCTTCAAGAGTATGGTAGGGATTACTTTGACACATTTAACCCTGTGACTAAACCTGTTACTATACGAACTGTCCTTTCCATTGCCTTATCTCGAGATTGGTCGTTACGTCAACTTGACGTAAATAATGCATTCTTGCATGGTACTTTGCAAGAGGAAGTGTACATGGTACAACCTCCCGGCTACATAATCCCGCAATACTCGAATCATGTTTTTACTCAAAGGTCTCTTTATGGACTCAAACAAGCTCCACGAGCATGGTATATGACTCTTACATCCTTTTTACTTGACTCGGGTTTTAAAAAGTCTTTTGCCGACGCTTCCCTTTTTATATATAATCATGATGGTATCATGTGTTACTTTATGGTTTACGTTGATGACATCATACTAACTGGTAACACAAAAATGTTCCTTGATTATTTTATCACTAAACTAGCATCACGGTTCTCTATAAAAGACTTGGGTTATCCAAGTCATTTTCTTGGAGTGGAGTTAATACCAACAACTCATGGATTGTTCCTTTCGCAGCATAGACATATGCATGACTTATTAAGCATGTATCACATGGATGGTGCCAAGCTTGTTCTCACACCCCTATGTTCATCCCAAATCCTAACATTTGATGATGGTACATCGAGACTGGATCCCAAACCTTATCGCAAGCTAGTTGGATCTCTTCAATATCTAGCATTCACAAGACCAGATATCTCCTTTGCTGTTAACAAACTGTCCCAGTTCATGCACAATCCATCTCAAATGCATTGGCAAGCTCTAAAACGATTGTTACGTTACCTCAAAGGGACTTTGTATCATGGTTTATTCTTGAACAAGAAATCACCCATGGAACTTACAACCTTCTTGGATTCAGATTGGGGAGGGGTATTCACAGCAGGTCGCTCTATAACAACATATATTTTGTACCTCGGATCAAACATTATTTCATGGAAATCTGCTAGATAGAAATCGGTGTCACGTTCCTCCACCGAAGCTGAGTACAAAGCACTCATTAATGTTGCCGCTGAATTAGCATGGGTGGAGAATTTGCTCAAGGAACTTGGTTTAGCACTCTTCACTCCACCAAGACTTTATTGTGATAATATAGGTGTCACATATCTATGTGCCAATCCCGTGTACCATTCTCTGATGAAAGATGTAGCTTTGGATTATCACTTTGTACGTGAGAAAGTAGTTGTCGGGTCTTTACGGGTTCATCACATCAACTCCACGGATCAACTAGCGGATGCCCTCACAAAACCGTTGTATCGAGCTCCATTTTTAGCGTTACGATCCAAGATTGGAGTCTCCGACGGATCCTCCATCTTGCAGGGGCGTATTACAAATCATGCAAATGAATCATGATCAATGTATTCCAGCTCATAGTTATTAATAGGTTGCCTTGTATAGTCCTATAATTGTTGTTATTATATTATATAGTTTGGCTATTTATTCTCTAATAATATTGTAGGCAAATCAATAGAATCCATTTGCATTCAATCTCTTTAGTTTCTTCCTATCCAATATAGGTCGTTTTATTTAATATGTCTAGCTTAAAGGTAGAAACGAGAAATAACAAAATTAAGACTTGTCTAGATAAGATGGGGTTAGTTTGATGGAAAAATATGGTTGAAAAAAGAAAAAGTTATTGAGACAACTCTAATGTTATGAAGGGATGTCATGTATATGTTTCCCGCATAAAACAGTACACATTACATAAGTTAAGCCTAATGTTAAAACCTATATCCAATTGATCAATTACCATAATTACCAAATAATCAATAAAACGCAATGGTATGTGCCAACTAATTTACCTGCCAAATAAACACACTCATTTATGAAGTATGGTGTTGTTCATTTATTTTGAACTATCCGCTTGAGATTTCAAATTATAGTCAAATTACTTCAATCTAAAGTACGTGATAATAACATAAAATAGAAAAGATTGTCGAGAAAATAACATGTAGTAATATGTCATCATTAAAACTTTCCTAGAAGGTAGGAAACAGTTTAGATCGAAAGGTCAATCTTGATTTAGGATTGAAGTTAAAGGGTTCACCCCCTAATTTATGAGTTGGATTAGTGAGGTCTTTTACTCCGAGCATATCTCACATTTCTTTAAACTTTATTCTTGCGAGTGGTTTGGTCAATATATCAGCATGTTGTTGATTACCAGATATGTGTTTGACTTCAACTTGATCGTTCTCAATGCACTCTCGAATGAAGTGGAACCTGGTATGAATATGCTTGCTCCAGCTATGAAAAAGGGGATTCTTTACTAATGCCAATGCTGATGTGTTGTCGATCCTTATCTTGACCTTTTGCACATTTCTTCCCGAGATCTCAGCCACTAGTTCTCGTAGCCAAAGGGCTTGGCAAGCCGCTGATGAAGCAACCATGTACTCGACTTCGCACGAGGATAACACCACTGTTTGTTGTTTTTGCGAGCACCATGTGATCGGTGAGGACCTAAAATAAAACACATGACCCGTTGTGCTTCTTCCGTCATCCCGATCAATGTTGTGACTGCTATCACTGTATCCGGTTATCATTGCTTCCGGACATCTCGCATACTTTATTCCAAAGCTGGTTGTTCCCTTTAGGTAGCGAATGATTTGTTTTACAGCTGCTGCATGTGATTCCTTCGGGTTCTGCATGAATCGACTTACAACCCCAACCGAGTAGGCAAGGTCTGGTCATGTTTGCAGCAAGTAACGCAAACACCCTACGGTTTTTCGATAACAGGTGGCATCTACCTCTTGTTCGTCATCATCTTTAGATAGTTTTGAGTTAGGCTCCATTGGATAGTAGCTTGGGTTACAATCCTGCATCCTTGTTTCTTTCAGGATTTTCTCTTCATAACTTTCTTTTTTAATCTTAATTTTATTATCTTCTTAAGAAACTTCAATGCCTAGATAGTATGTGAGTTTTCCGAAGTCAGACATCTCAAACTTCTTTGACATTTCTTGTTTGAAATTGTTTATAATGCGTTTGTTTGAGCCGGTTACCAGGAGGTCATTGAAATACACTCCAATTATCAACATATGGGTTCCAGAAACCTTTCGGTAGATTGCATGTTCTTACAAGCATCGCTGAAACTCTAAGTTCTTTAGTATCCTGTCTAACTTTGTGTTCCATGCACGTGGTGCTTCCCTTAAACCATACAATGCTTTGATTAACTTGTACACCTTATGTTATTCCCCTTTTTTGACAAAGCCTTCCGGTTGAGATACATAGACTGTTTCGGTTAGTTCTCCATGCAAAAATGCAGACTTTACGTCCATAAGGTGCAACTCCCATCCTTGACTTGCGGCTAGTGCTATTAAAAGACGAATAGTCTCAAGTCGAGCCACCTAGGCAAATACTTCATCAAGTCAATCCCGGGCTGTTGAACGTACCCTTTCGCAACCAGTCTTGCTTTATGTTTATTGATAGACCCATCTGCATTTCATTTGGTTTTGAAGAGCCATTTCACCCCGATAGTTTTTGCATTGTATGGAAGCTCGGTCAACTCCCAAGTTCCATTCTTTATTATAGATCTTAGCTCGTTTCTCATAGCTTCCATCCACTTCGGTTTTGAGTTTGCTTCCTCAAAGTTCTATGGTTCGTCATCAGTGGTCAATATTGGATCTTTGTACAAAAACACAAATCAAACTATCTAAACAACATTCAATCTCATAAACATGAACAACTCAAGATATAGCGGTAAAACAGGCGTGGAAAACTTTTATTATTTACCAACCCAAAAAACCCAACCAAAACCCTAGATCTTCAACTTTTGTTGAAGATCTTACAGAAATACAATACACACAACAACCGATTACTTATCAGTTGTTGTGGAAACAATACAAACAAACTTACAGACTGAAGACAATACAACAGGGATCAAACCCTAGATCGAAAGACGATAACTGTGAGAGCACAACAAGAATAACAAACTGCAACAACTCTAACTGATTCACGAGTACTCAGTCAGTTTATATAGAGCTCTTCAGTAGTTTATAACGAGCTCTTCAGTAGTTTTATAACGAGCTCTTCAGTAGTTTTATAACGAGCTCTTCAGTAGT
>BJCM01065797.1:0-18091 GCA_018326385.1 Flaveria bidentis | reverse complement strand
GAAACCCAAGGTAGCTTCGATTGCTTCAAACAAGTAACACATGGTGTGTTGTGATTTGAATTAGCAAAGGGTATGAAGAAGAACACGATTATTAGAACTAATTGCTGAATTAAATATTATTGGAGCTGACAAGTGAATCTAGAATTAAACATGTTGTGTTGAGTATTGCTTTTGGAAGCTCATTAATACTAATTTATTGCACCTATTTGACTATTTCATTGAAAAGAGTTTTACACCATCCATCTAGACCCGTACCCATCTTGACCCGTACCCATTTTAACCCGTATTCATCTTGACTTTTTTTTTAATCAACTTATTATGACTTAAACCCATCCTAACCCAAATCCATCTTGACCCGCCAACCAACCCAATCCAACCCGTTCATTTTGCCACCTATACCCATTACATATCCAAACCGGTTTTCAGACGGTTTCAGATGACGAATCAGTTTGGATGTGCAATGATGGGGGGCATAATGTTCTATATGATAATACCCATGGTAAAGTGACTATCATTCATGCCCTTTGACTCACTTTTAAACTTTTAAATTATTAGCCAGTATACAATATCGGGAGTATTCTTTTTCAAAGTTTGGTTATTATTTAATCTTTTTCAAAGTTTGGTTATTATTTAATCTTTTTCAAAGTTTGGTTATTATTTAATCTTTTTCAAAGTTTGGTTATTGTTTAATCTTTGTTCTGATTCATGACTTTTTTATTATACAAAAGCTTTGTGAATATAGATGTTGCTTTGCATAGGATTTCTATGTTAATTACAAGATCTTAAATCTTGACAAGATTTGATCTTGTTTGCCTTAAATTATCGTCTTGATTAAAAACTATAGATATGCTAAATTTATTGAAACGTGCAAAAAAGAACAAGCTTACATGTTAAAACAACCATATAATTGAATTTCGTGATATTATCCATGTTCAAAAGCTTTATCACTTAAAATCTTATTCCATAACAACAAAGTTTGTAATTTTATCACTATGATAGTCTTAGTACACTACTAAGTCGTATTAAACTTTGTGTGTTTAATGAAATTGTAATTTATATGCTCATAAATTCATAGTACATTAGTACTATGGAAAAGAATATATCACATGATCTTTAATCCATACTAATGCTTCTTTCGTTTAGTTGGATAAAAATCAGATTCAATATTTGCAATTTGATTTAGACAGAATGGTGTTGCATTCGTCTTGTATATTGTAATGTGTAACTCTTGTATTACATCCATCATCTTACTAGTCGCCTATAATACATTACATTGTTACTATTTTGAAAAAAACAAATATTATAACTTTTCATGAGTAGAATATGTTTTCTTTCTAAATCAAGCATAGTACAATTATGATCGGGGAAAAGAGTTTCAAATTCAAACAAATGGACCCTATACATATATCATAAATTAAAGTAGGAGTTGAAATTGATGTCTAGGAGACATGAGGCAAACAAAAGATTGGTGTGAATTTAATTGCATTTAAAGCTCCATCACGAAAACATACTAAATCCACCCCAAACAAGACTCTTGTGATTCTATTCGAATTTAATAACGTTATTTCATTTGTATTTACTTGCAAGATGTGAATTTAATTGAGATTACTAGCAAGTTGTTATAATTAATGTAAAAAATATAGTTCTTTTATGAAGCTTTTAAAACTTTAAAAATAACACGAGTATAGTAATGTTTAAATGCTTCTGATAAGTAGTAAGATGATAATTTATATTTAGAGATGATAGCAATAGTAAGCACGGTATTTTATCAAAATCAAAAGCGAGCAGTGACGTGAAAACATACAACGTAAAACAATATAACTAATACTTTTTGTATAATTAAAGCATAATATATTTGTGAAAGATTGTATACTAAAACTATCAAATAATCTGATATACTCTTTTCGTGAAGAACTAAGGAGAAGATTGGTCATATGTTACTATCATGAATTAGCAAGTGAGGTGTTCATATCGTACGTAGATGATGTAGGGTGCCAAAAACCAATCCATCATCGGTTACCATTCAACGTCTCAAAAAATGATGTTGCATGCGATCTTTTTATTATCTTTATGGTGCATATGGAAAACAAAAAATAAAGTTATTTAACAATAAAAGAAAAAAAAATATGAAGTGAAATAAGTTATTGAGAGAGATAAAAACTTTTCATTTTCTATAGATTAATAATAGGAGGAAATTGTACAATCTAGATTGGGTTTGGTGATATATTCGCATCGTCTAATTTATATATTATATGTGTTAGTTGATTAGTTGATTGATTTTCTTTATTAAATAATTACCTTCCGTGCGTAAAATACACCTTTCTTTTGTAAGTGCACATTCCAGTTATTATGATTATATAAAGTTTCAAAATTAAGTATAACGGTTCTTAAAACAATTAAATTAGATATATATTATAGATATATCCTATTATTTTCATTCTCTCTAACTCTTTCTATACATACATATAGATACATGAAAAAAGATAGAGATAATATGATTTGTATATAACAACAAAGGTGTTTGTATAACACAATTCTTAAATTATTTCCCAACAATTACGTTAATTATTTTTAAAGGGCCATCATAATCACATGCTAGGAACCAAAGGGCAATCATCTAATCACATGAAATCATGATCATATATAATCTTTTTTTAAATTAAAACTTCAACTCAAATGATCATCGACTTCTACTACAAACTACATAAACCCTTAATCTATTTTACATCATACTTTTAACCCTAATATACTTGACAAAATCTTTAAGTCGTTAACTTTTACCACTAATGCAAGTGAAGACTATATAAACATTTGATCTTTCTTTATTACAAGTATTAATATCTTGGGATACCAAGGGCTCTGAATTCATGATGATACCCATAAGAACAATAATCACAGATTTCCTTAAACCACCATTATTGCTCACCGTACCTAATGTTCTTTAACATTCATATTCATTTTCGTATCATTCAACCATATTTATTATTTTAGCCCCCTATTTTTCGCCTTAATTTCTCATTTTTCATCAAAAATATGTTGCTTCACCTCCAAACTTGCTCTTAACATCATCGTGATTCATGGGTACCTGAAAAGATTCAGTTTTTAACCATTTACCCAATTGAAGAACACTTGCATCTACTGTTCAATCTTCAAATCTTGATTTCATACTTCATAATACATACTCTGTGTTTCATGTTCTAATTTACAGGTGGTGTATAAAGATTTCATGTGTAAAAGATTAAATGGCGTTGTTTTCATTTTCACCACTAAATTTCTTATAGTTTCATCTGGGTGTTTCAACTTAGCAATCTTTGAAGACATTTAGAGAGAATTAGGGTTTCGTAAATGGTGAATGGTGATTACTGCTGTCTTGTAGCAAAGAAACACTCACAAAGGTACTATTTCTTCTTCATGGATCAAATGTTAATTTAACATCATTAGTTTAAAGTTTTTCTTTTGGATAATTGTTTAGATCTGTCACTGTTTGTGGATATATATATATAGAGCATATACATTCTTGTTTCTCTAATGGCGGCAATCGATGATTTGATGATTGTTTAATTGTGATTTTGTCTTGTTTGGCATGAAGCCGGACAAATTTTATGAATTCTTTGAAATTTGTCATTATTTGGATTGAAAATTGTAGATTAAATGAGCAACAAATGTAACCCAACTGGGAATTTTCATAATTTTTAATCAAGTCTCTGACTTTATCAATCTTATTATGTGTGTGAGTAGAATATGCCTCAAGAAAGCCTGAGATCAGTTGTGTATAGATCATTTGTCACTTGTGAAGATCCAAGAGGTGTAGTTGAAGGGAAAACAATCAGAATATCCAAAACTGACTCTACAAAAATGAGTACCCGAAGAACCGAAAAAGAAGCACAATCAAAGAGTTCAAAAGAAAAAGAGAAGGTATCTCTTGTTGAGGTTAAAAATGGAGCCCAGTGTCTAGATGGAGTTACTGATTTGTGGTCTAAAGGGGTGAGTTTTAAAACTCAACCGAGAGATATCGCGAAAGATTTGCTAAAAGGGGCTCTTGATCTTCAAGAATCTCTCACGATGCTTGGAAAATTGCAAGAAGCTTCATGTATGAAAAACTTTAAGGAAAAACAAGAAAAACCAAGTGAAGAACCTTTTAGCAGGATTGGTTCGGATCGGTTTGAAAATTTTCAAATTTACGATTCGGGTTTTCAAAAAGAAAGAAAATTAGCAAACGGGACATCAAGAGATTGTTTCACAGAACTTAGAGAAGTGATAGAAGAAGGGCTTTCAAAACAAAATCTTTTGCAAACAAACAAGTCTTATCAAGAAAGTGTTTTTTCAAGCAAACACATAGAAGAACTAGCAGGTGTGGTTCTCTATCTTCAATGTTTGTAAAGAAGTGTAAAAATCATGAATTATAGATTATTTTCTGCACATTTCATAGATTTTCTGGATCTGCAGGAAAAAGGAAATTACAGTCGTCTCCTGACTTTGCTTCGACAAGCTCAAGCACATCTTCTTCAATGGTGTATTCGACTCATGAGTTCACTTCTTCCGAGTCTTTTTCATCAAGGGCTACAGAGGAAAAGTCAAAAGGATCAAATTTGATAGCAAAACTTATGGGTTTAGAAGAGTTTCCTACAAAACCTGCTAGAAAGCAGTTGGAAATTAGTAGCAAAATGAGGCCCGCTTTCGATGTTGATTTGCCAAATGCAAAGAAAACACAGTTTGTCAATAAAAAATCGGATCGAGAACATATGTCATTAGATGAAATCATCAAAATGATGCAATCTAAAGGAGTTTTAAGAAGCAGGAAGCAAGAAATCAAACAAACAGGCAAAAGATTTGAAGATGACGCACCACCAATTGTTTTAATGAGACCCCAACGGGTTGGTTTATATCCCTATGACCAGAAAGCTAAAGTTTATGAAAATCCAATTATAAAGGTTCATCAAGAAAAGGTGAAAACCAAATATAGATGTGTCACAAATAGTGGGACACCAAAATCACAATTGGATTCACCTCCTAATAAGCAGAAAGCTTCTGTTCCTGTTGCCACAAAACCACCAAGAAGGCAAGAAGTTGAGAAGAAAATAGACAAGGTTCAAAAGATGGCACCACTAAATATGAAAAAGTCAGTAGAAAATGCAAAATCCACAAACTCGATTACTAAAAACAGTTCTCTGAAGCCACAAAGCATTGCTCTCCGGAATCAAGTTTCAAAACGAACACATACTTCAGCTTTATCAACCAACAAGTCAAATAACCAGAAGAAGAATACAAAGATTGAAAAGCAGATCATAGTGAGTTCCTTCAAACTCTGAATATCAGAAACAGTATGTCAAAAGTCAATTCTGGTCCTAACTTTGATATGTTTGTATATGCATGATGTTTTGCAGATTGATTCACCCAATCAAGAAGTAACTAAAGAACCTGAAGTTAAAGGTAAGTCACATACATAACCATAAAGATTGATGCTTTATTAGTTTCTGTAGTTGAAGAATTTCTGCCCCTTAGACAAAAGATATTGTTTGTAAATCTCACCCCATACGTAAATTTTGATGTATGTTTTTGTACAGAAATTGACAATGTGAGACAAACGTCTCTGTCTGAAGGTTTTGAAAAGGATTCACTTCATGTTAGAGATGCTAATACGGGCCTGGATCAATCTGAAACTATAAACAATCAAGAAGAAAATGGTGTTTCTAATATCAATGAACAGAAAACAAGAATCTTGAAAACTATAAGCATTTTTCAAGATCCTGAACCAGCCAATTTCAAGCTTTTTCAGGACTGTATAAACGAGTTTTTGGAGCTTGAAAACCAAAGACACAATCCATTTGTTCCAAGATCAATTTTACCTTCAAGAGTTTGCATTTCTGAGGATCAGATGACGAGGGAGGTTCTGAAAAAAGTTGAAAATTTAAGTAATTACAGTAAATTTGTAAAGGAGAGCTGTAATGCAGATAGGGTTGATGGATTTTTGGAAAGAGATTTGAATCTGAGTACAATTGGTGGAGCATGGAGTACTAGTGGTTGGAAAGATGGCTGTACTGTAAATGAAGTTGAAGAAACTATCTTAGATTTGGAGAAGATAATTTTGAGCAGATTAATTGATGATGTGCTTATGGAACTTGTGTAGAAAACTAGGTATGCACGTCGACACATCGAAGATATAAATATTTATAGTGTTTTGCAGCATCTAAAATGAAATTCTTTTTGTGGTTCATCTAGTAGATATATAGAAGTTGAGTAGATAAATTCTAATTTTTGTGAAAGGTTCAGCATGCTGAAATGGCAAAAACCGACAGAATCGTGTTATATCCACTTGTATTTTATCTTATAAACATTGTACATCACAAATTAATCTCTTGAAGTATTAATATTTAAAGGAATGAAATAATGCATAAATAATGGTTTCTACTCAACTGAAATGAAGGTTATGGTCAGCTACACGGAGTACCAAAGTAAAATTCTACAATTGATTTGGAAAAATCTATTCTACATACGGACACACGTGTAAGGGCGTGCTTACTACATAATCAATTTCAGGTAGAGAATCAGATGTGGTACATAACTGCATTACATATCACAAAAGTAAAACAATAGGTGCATGTGTTTATACGGTTTTTGCAGTTCTCTACTTGAAAAAAGTTGGTTGTTAAATAAATCAATATGCAGCACCTTTAAAGATGAGGAAATTGAGAGTCTCCAATGAGAAATAGATGAAAGTGCCTTTTGAGTGAGTAAAGAAGCTACTAAAGTTTGAACCCACAACACATTGCCATCCACCACCATAAACCCTATCAAATTCCTGTAATTCATCAAATTCCCACAAATCATTTCTCAAAATTAAGCACAAATACCATGAACATCACAAAAATAAAACATGTAAGGCAAAAAGCTACCTTCTTGATATATGCAGCAATGGAGGTACAATCAACAACATCATAAAGATCAAGAGCTTGAGATGCAGAATCCATAGCATGAACCTGCATCTTCAATGGCATATCTGTATCCTTCACGTATGCTTTCCCTTCCAACATTCTATCTCCCTCTTACAGTTTCTTGATAACACCCTTAAAATTCAAGATTCTTTGTATATACAGTTTCTTGATTATACCCTTATAAATCAAGATTCTCTGTATTTATAGCAATCATTGAAAAATTGAATTTTGAAAGTGGGTGTGAATGTTGATGAGATATTAGAGGCCACAAACTTCATTGTCCTGTAACAAACATGAAAGTTCTAGTTGATGATTTTAGACGTATTGAAAGGGTCCATTGCATAGGGGTGGTGAATTATGTATGGTGGCATGTTTTGTTGTTTTCCTTGATGATCCAACATATACCCATGTTGTAAGTTCTTATCAAAATGACACCCATGACTTTTGATTGTCACTTTTTGTGTATAAAGTACACCTCTTTTGTTCTTTTCATTATTCATAGGGGAAACTTTCAACACGTAACATGTGAAATGAAATTAACTAGACGTATAAAATGTTTAGATGTGAGTTGAAAATAATGTGTCTAGAGGGTATTTGAACAAGTTATACAATCATATATGTCATAAATCAAGTTATTACTATTTTAGGGTTTGAAGTATAGTCTTCGAACATGTATGAAGACAAATTCTTAATCAAATTATCAAAATTACCACAAGTTTAGCTTGTGACATGTGATACAATTATACAAACACAAATTTCACTAACAAACTTAACCCTCATGAACCATGATAATTGTGCTATCTACCATGTAACTTTTAAATTTTAGTGACTTTTTATCACATAAATGGGTACATAAATATAACAAAACATATATATTTTATAATTATAATTCTCTTTTTTATCTCTATGTTAAATTAAGCTATAGTATAGTTTTTGTATTTGTTAAATCGTCAAATTATTTATGATTTAATTCTATTTTCCAGACCAATGTCCTCATTAATTATTCACTGACATCCACCGTTAGAATGCTTTCCAGGTAACCAAATAAAAGACTAATCTATTCCATTATTCAAACATTGTGTATCTATTATTTAAATCATATAACTATAATCAAATTTATCATAAATCTCACCATAACTTTGAATTAATATACAAGAACATAACCAAAGCATGCACCAATATTATTCATTAAATATGCACCAAAACAATCAAGTGTTCCAAAAATATATTACAATTTACCTACATTTTACTTACCACCCATTTATAGCATGACTTCATGGTGTTCTTACTTTTCAACCAACCCTTCCATAATTACTATGTAAAAAATCCCTAAAACAAACGTTCTTTCTTTAATATCTTTTCATACACTTTTAGCATGTCAAGATAATGTGACCAATGTATCTATATAAACCTATTTCTTTGGACATGACATCTCATTCTGTTTCTTAAACAAGATCTATCGGTTTATTTGCGCGAAAAAATGACTCATAAAGAGATCTCGTCGAAGAATGGTGTTGGAAAAGCTAACATCTTGGCTCTTGGCAAGGCGTTCCCTCACCAACTTGTCATGCAAGATCTACTTGTCGATGGGTACTTTAAAGACACTAATTGTGATGATCCTGAACTCAAACGAAAGCTCACTCGTCTATGTACACATTCGTCTTTCACCTTTTATGTATCATTGTCTTTCAAGCTTCATTTTTTATGTTCAGATCTAATAAGGGTCATCTTTATAGTACAAACAACTAAAGTAATCGTTTTAATCATCTAAATTTCAGCAGCCCTGAAAATTTAAAAACAAAAAACAACTTTTATTTATATATTAGCTGAAAATATATGTAGTAATCCACCAGTTTTGTGTTTTTAGATAGAAATGATAAGAGATAACAAATTTATCGATGGTTAACTTATTGTATACTTGTAATTTTTTTAGATTAAAGAGATTGATGTTGAGGAAAAAAAATATGTTGATGAAAAAGATAATGTTGTTACAAATACTGTTTCGTGTTTAAGATAAAATTTATAACGAATTTTCTATATGGTAAAAAAGAAACATTTTTTTTCTTTCAAAAAACAATCCTCAATTTCATAGTTTACTTTAGGCCCCAAAATATGTTTATGTTTAGCTGCTTTGAATAGTCTAATTTTGTTTCTTTTATGCTTTTGTGTAATATCACAGGCCAAACTACAACAGTGAAGACAAGGTATGTGGTAATGTCACAAGAGATACTCAATAAGTACCCTGAGTTAGCACTTGAAGGTTTACCAACAGTCAAGCAAAGACTTGACATTTGCAACAAGGCTGTTACACAAATGGCCATTGAAGCCTCAGAATCTTGCATCAAGAAATGGGCCCGGCCCGTATCCGATATCACCCATTTGGTCTATGTTTCGTCTAGTGAGGCCCGACTCCCAGGGGGCGATATATACTTAGCCAAAGGGATTGGGCTAAGCCCAGAAACCCAACGAGTCATGCTTTACTTCTCGGGCTGCTCAGGTGGGGTAGCAGGCCTTCGTGTCGCAAAAGACATAGCTGAAAACAATCCAGGAAGCCGAGTCTTGTTAGCAACCTCGGAAACCACTATTATCGGTTACAAACCGCCAAGTGTTAAACGGCCCTATGATCTAGTCGGGGTTGCACTTTTTGGAGATGGTGCTGGTGCAATGATAGTTGGGTCGGAGCCCATTGGGTCCGAAAGCCCATTGTTTGAGTTGCATACCGCGATACAAAACTTCTTACCGGATACCGAAAAGGTCATTGATGGGAGGCTAACTGAAGAAGGAATAAGCTTTAGACTAGATAGAGAGCTTCCTGAAATCATTGAGGACAATGTAAAGGGGTTTTGTGACAAGTTATTGGGCCACTCTGGGCTTGATGATATTGGGTATAATGATCTGTTTTGGGCCGTGCATCCTGGTGGGCCGGCCATATTGAATAGGATAGAGAAAAAGTTCGACTTATGGCCCGAAAAACTGAGTGCAAGTAGAAGGGCATTGGCAGATTATGGAAATGCAAGTAGTAATACAATTGTGTATGTGTTGGAGTATTTGGTAGAAGAGAGTTTGAAGAGGAAAAATGAAGGAAAAGAATGTGGGCCTGATTTGGGCCTTATTTTGGCTTTTGGGCCTGGGGTTACTTTTGAAGGAATTCTTACCAGGAACTTGATCTTGTAATAATGCTGCGATCGGTCTTTGATTTTACTGTTAAAAAAACGTTTCAAGTTCAATTTGAATAACAAATATAATTTATCATATATTATTATTTACCAACTTTGTTATGTTCAGTGAGTTATACAATATTATTGATAGGTTGTACATATCTTTATCTGTTTTTAAATTCTTAACTTTTTTCTTATCTTAATCTACTACTTTTATACTTTTACAATTTATTCATAATATTTTACTTTCAACTATTGTCTCCTATACTATTTATATTTTATAATTTTTTGTTTTACAGTTCGGTTTGAATTTTGCGAGTTAACGCACCTCAACGTGCGTGTTTGGTTCAAGGTTTTTACACTTATATTTTCCCCGTTTAACGACCCTGTTACAAACGCGCTGGTTCTAGATCGACTTACTTATTATTTTATATGTTTTACGATCCAACTACATGATTTAATATTTTTACACATACTTTTCGTTTGTTTTTATTTTTTTACTACGAGTTTTTTTATATGTTAGTGGTTACTGGTGGTGGTGTGTTATTAATGCTACTTGACATTGTTTTATACCCCTTGTTGCAAAACGAGGGACGTAAAACTAGATATCCAAACACAATGATTTTGATACTTTGAATATTACAAAGGTTTATTGGAATGATGTTAAACGAAATCAAAGTATTGTATCATTTATAGGGTTGCAAACGAACCGAACGAACACGAACAAAGCCTTGTTCGTGTTCGTTCGTTAAGAAATAAAATCGTTCATGAACTGTTCACGAACACTTATCGAACGAGATTTCTTGTTCGTGTTCGTTCATTAAGAAAATAAACATGTTCATAAACTGTTCACGAACATTACCGAACGCAAACGAACACAAACAAAAGAAAACGAACACAAACAACTGTTTATGAACATGATGAACACAAAAAAAATTCATAAACACAAACAAATACAAATTATTATAGATTTATTTTAGAATAAAATTTATATTTTTTTACAAAGATTACACAAAATTAATAAAAAATAATAGGTAGTTAACATATATATCAAAAAATACTTGATATAATAGTCATAAAAATAACTGTCACAATAATTAAAAATATAAACGAACACTTTATCGAATGTTCACGAACGAACACTAACGAACATAAACGAACATATTATGGAACGTTCGTGGACATAAATGAACGAACGCGGGTTGTGTTCAGTTCATGTTCGTTCGTTTAACTAAACGAACGAAACTTTTGTGTTCGTGTTCGTTCATTTATTAAACGAAAGAACATAAACAAACTTTCCACCGAACAATTAACGAACTGTTCGCTGAACGTTCAGTTCGTTTGCGGCTCTAATCATTTATAACTAGCGAATTTGTGTGATTTTTAAAACTTTAATATTTTCATTTTCAATAAAAAATATACTGAAATGTACCAATTTAGCCTTCAACGATCACCATAAAACCCTAGCTCCACAACGGCCGTCTATAAATACAAAAGCAAAATCCACAGAATTTCTCACTCGATTTTTAGGGTTCATCTTTCTCCATTTTTTTACAATTCAAAGGTGTTTTCGTTCAAAATTAAATAGATCTGAAGGTATAGAGTCCTTATTAAATCCTATTATTCGTTGATTGATATTTCTATTTATTCCCTGTTATTTTTTGTTAATTTTATGATTTAGGGTTTTTTCTTAGATCTGTTTGGCCGATGATTAATACAAAATCAATGACAAGCATATGTCTGAATCATATTATGTTGTTAATCTAATCTTCTCTATGAGGCCAATTTCTACCAATAGATCTTCAAACACTTAACGATTGACGATTTTTCCTTCGATTTTCACTTTTTTATCATTCAATTTTGATTTCCGATTTAGATCTCGAATTAGAACTATAAAGCTCAAATGATGATCATCTGCATAGTTCAAATGATACTATTTTGTGATTATAAATCATTTATAGTCTTTCGCTCCTATCTGATGAGCTTTCAAGTGCTTTTATCAACTAGATAATAAAACTTTAGTTTTTGATTTGATTTGTTTTATAGATTTGTGTTTAGAACTGAGATTCAAATGATGTGTACTGTTTTCATGGTTCAAATGATAAATTTTTGTGATTATAAACATTTGTATTCTTTCAATGTATCTGATGATCTCTCGGTTGTTATTAAATTTTCTGATTTCATTGTAGCTGTTTTGTATTTTTTAAAAAATAGTTTTTGTGGTCTTTGAAATGAAAGTGGGATGATGATGACACAATGTGATAAGGTCTCGTTCGTCGTAATGGTGAGATTGTTCTTACCTTGCCGACCATACTGTTATATCACCACCCATAAACTGAATCCCATTTTTATTGTACGTCTTTTTTATAGTTGGAAAGAACTTATTAATATTATTGTAATTTTTGTGAAAACCAAAATCTTTATTAAGTCTTACATTACTAATACAGATGTGTTTCTTACATTACAATTATTGCAAGTGTTGTGAGAAGTAGGTCTATACATATATTTAGACTTTTTATACATGTGATAATTTAGTGAATTTAATAAGTTATTTGTAAAAACTTAAATGAGGAATTGGTTTAAAATAACCTTTAAAAATAAAAAGGAATCGTGGAGGTTTTTTATGTTAAGAGTGTGTCTGTCTTGTGAGTTAATTTTGCATGAAATATATCTGTCGATACTTAAGTCTCTTCATTACTTTGGTTGTATTCTACAATCAAATGTTGATACTTGTTCTCTTCATTGCTTTGGTTGTAATCTACAATCAAATGATTGGCATGGATTCACAAAGCAGATCTCTTGATCTCATTTTTTTTGTAAATCTTTATATATCTAAATCTTTAAATATCTAAATCTAAATATCTAATTCTTTATCTTAAAAAAATAGAACAAAGGTTTTTTTTTAATTTAAAATTTAATTTGAAGACCAACCAATTTTAAAGTCATACAATATATTCATGTTCATGACAGAGTTGATTTCCAATTACTTGTGGCAGATATTATAACCCCTTAATATTAGTCATTTGCAACAAAGAACATCTAATCCAAAAAATTTAATAAACCTGGTAAAATACGGACCTAAACTTTACGTCGTTTCACCAGCTCTGAAAGACATCCAACGATGGTTTATATAACCTTTAAGACCGCACCCCTCAGATTTCAACCTTCATTGATTTTTTAAATATTTTCTCTAACAAACAAAACATTTATTAAATGAGCTAGCTTACATTTGCAGCTTGAATAACTAGTAATTTATCATCTATAAATACTAAGAAAAGAAGGTTTTTGTATGTCATTTTTCATAATTTTAAAACTACTAAGTTTTATTTTTCTGTTTTTTATCTTATTAAATATTATATTAAATATAAATGATATTATTTAATTTTTTTATATTATATATATAATTTTTCTTAAAAAGATCTTTCTACAAATATAATTAGTAAATAAATATTTTTTTATAAATAAGAATGTATTTAAAAAAAAAATAAAAAATTTAAGAAATACACAATATATTTTAAAAACACAAAATATTTTAAAACCTGTGACTTTTATAAAATATTTCTTATGAAACAACTTGTTTAAAGACCAACTTTAAAAGAAAACAAATAAATTAAAAAAAGTTTATAATATGATATCATTATTTTCATTAATTTTTATTAATAATTATTTAATATTTTATTTATTCAACTTGTGTAATACATGTGATACTAACCTAATAATTAATAATTCATTGATGTCGTTAGCCCACAACATCAGTATAATACTTAGCCATTCAAATATAAATATCTTAATCATTTAAACATGTGCTCGCAAAACAAATACTCATAAATTCAAAAAGAAACAAATAGACATGTGCTCAAAACCTATAAATTCGTGTATAAAAACTTACTAAAACAAACTAAACATAATTTATTTGGTTTGAAGTTCGGATGATATATGTACAAACTACAAAACCCAACCACTCCACTAAAATAACCAGACTCATAAATTCAAAAAGAAACAAAGTTTCATCTTTGTTCATTTGATTTCATTTTTGTAATATGGTAAGTTCAAGATAATTTGCATCCTTCTTGGTCAAGTTCAATATTACTGTTTGAAAGATGTTCTTAAATCTTAAATTCTATGTAATATCTCACCATAGCTAGATATATTGCATTGGACAGTCCATAACAGCTTGGATGGTACGGTCACTATCAAGGCTGGTGGCGTTGATCGTGGAAGAACCCGCGGCATCAATTGCAGCGATGCTCTACCGTAGTGGTATCCTTCCTCTATACACCATTCCCCAGAGGTTTGTTCAACATGATGTGTTTCTTGATGATAACCCTTTCTTTAGGTTCATAGTAAACTTTTTGAGATGCTTATGGTAGATTGGTAGGTATCATCATCATCGGCATCATAGTTTTTGAGGATTTTGTCAGTTATATATATTCGGTTAAACGATTACGAGCATCATACGTGTAGGTGTTGTTATACAATGTGAATCGAATGCTCATGTATTCTATAGTATTGTGCAAAATTGCAAAGATTGAATGTGAAAGTGATGATTTTTTTATCTAGGAGAACGATTAAACATGAGGTTTTATGCGAGTTATGTTTATTAGAATTGTGTTAAATACATTAGTCAAGGTTATAACCCAAGGTTATAACAAAGATATGACAATTAGTTTCCAAGTTTTTAAATAATAAATTCAAATAAAATTATAATCTATGGAAATCTATTTATAAAAATAACATATATTTGTTAGAAGATGAACAAATTAAAATTGAAATGAATTCATTATTTTTTTTTCAAGTAAATGAATTAAATATGTTTTTCCCTACTATCATTTTATTCAAATAAACCGAAACCCTTTTAAAATTTTATTACTATTTTTTTTTCAAAATTACCACATTTTTTATTGCCATCAACCCATCACTACAATCTTCGTTCTCACTATGACTACCACTACTTACATCATCAATGTCAACAATGGCACTCCTACCACCACCATCATCACTGTGATAACCCTCACTACTGCCATGACCTTGCCACCAACAACATTGAACCGCGATCACAATCGTCAAGCACTTTGTTGCTGTTTTTGCGACCAAAACCGACGATACCCTCTCCTACAATCACTTCCAACCCACATTCCAACTTATATAATCTATAACTTATAATAAAAGAATGTTTTCATAAGACACGTGTCATCATTTTAGCATATCAAATAACACGTGTCGTCAATCTAGCATATCAAAAATATCATTTTCCCGTCTCTCATAATAAATACAAAAATTATAAAAACTATTAATTTGACTTTCCTTTTTAACTAAAATATGTTAAAAACAAATATATTTATATTTGTGTTTATTGTTTCTCTCATATTATGATAATTATTGTAAATAAGTAAATAAACTATTAAACATCTAAAATATAAATGTAGTTATTTTAATAATTTATTAATACTTATTAAATATAAAGTACTAATTTCTAATTCATTATGTGTTATAACTTTTAGATATTCATTATATTTTTATTTCACCAATGGATAATAATATTTAAAAAATAAAATATTTATAAACTAATAATTTTAATATACTTTATTTATTTCACCCATTTAATACATGAGCTTTAACTTAGTGGATTAATAAATCAAACTTCATTTTTTTTAATTAAACACATCACATAAATTTATAAACTAATAATTTTAATATACTTTATTTATTTTACCCTTTTAATAGATGAGCTCTAACTTAGTGAATTAATAAATCAAACTTCATTTTTTTTAATTAAACACATCACATAAATTTTATAAACTAATAATTTTAATATATTTTATTTATTTGACCCTTTTAATACATGAGCTTTAACTTAGTAGATTAATAAATCAAACTTTCTTTTTTTAATTAAACACATCACATATTACACTTCTTTTAACATATTAACATTTCAAAAGATTTCAATTCTTTTACCAAATCTCAAACCTCTAACCCATTTTCCTTTAAACTTCAATACCCAATATATATCAAATTCACAAAAAGATTTTCTGAATCAATCCCTAATATAAACCTCTAAAACATTAATCAAGAAAAAATTCCAATTTTACACCAATCAACTATTTTCTTTCAATCTCATTTCACTTGCAATCCTTCACACCACCATCTAACCATTCACAATTATCCCCTTTTTCCCGCCAAAAAAAAAAACATATTACACACTGAAATTCTACCATTTATTAGCACCACCATTGCAATAGTACCACATTCTTTCACTACAAATCACACACACAATTGCTTCTAAAATGAAGGCCTCTTCATACATCATAATATGGTTAATTTTATTTCTACTAGTCATTCTTGCAATGCTTTTGGGCTTAATTTTACTCCTCATATCAGAGTTCTACAGTTCACCCATCATTCACCACCACCACCACCGCCGCCGCCGTGAAGCTACCACACCCACCACCGCCGACGCAACCACCACCACCACCGGAAACAACCCCGTAACACACTCTCCGTCGCCGGAAAATCAAGAATCCGGCGAAGGCCTCCGGCGATGTGAATCAAACAACCAAAAGGGATGTTTGAGTGATTCTGTTGATGGGTTTTCATTGGTTTACATTTCTAATCCGATCTACGGTGGCGGAAATGATACGCCGTTTGAGACGCCGGAGAGTTCGCCTTCACGGCTGGAGACGGTGGGCTCCTCCGGCGGTGATGAGGGTGAAGAAGTGTCGTCGACGGTGGTGGTGGTGGTGGCGCCGCCGCTGACGCCGGTGAAGAAGCTGCCGGAGGAGTCGTAGTGGACACCTTGTACTTCACCTTCGTTGTGAATGAATTTTGAGTGGCAAATAAATTTAACTTCATGAAAATATTTAATGTAAATTGGGATTGTTTATATAATATTGTAATAATATTTGCTTATTGTAAGAAACTCAATGAAACAAATAAATAATAGCTTCTCATTTTCCTTTTCATATTCAATTTCAATGTATTTGACGACGTAGGGGACATCGGGAGAAGCCGGGATGATCCCGGAAAAAACCAGGGCTAGTTTGGAATACCACGTAGCCGGTTTCGAGATGCTACAACGTGGTGAATTTTTATCGGGATCTACTGGTACAACCACTAGCTTTTGAACCAAAACGGGGAAAGAGGAAAAACTGGAACGTTGAATGACCCAATAATAAACCAACCTTTTTAAGTTTTCAAACTTATGCTCCAAATTTATATTAAAATTGACCATAAATAATGTTTTTGAAGTAGACACCTTTTTCAGGCTCTAAAAGCAACATATTAAAAGCATGTAAAAGTGAAAACAGGTTTCTTGTCTTGTTCAAAAACTTGGGAAACCAAAACAAAATTACTGACCTCCATGTGATGATGCCTCCCAATCTCCCTTCTCTTTTATACAAAACTTTCATATCTAATTTCTTATTTATTTATAAACATATTATATATTATAAGAAATGATAAGTGGTTACGTGTGGAGAAAAAAAATATTTTTCCTGTTTATTTTTATATTTAAGTTACCCTAAACTCTAAACCCTAAACCCTAAATCCTAAACCTTAAACCCTAAATTTTTTAAAATATCTTGTGAGTATAGAAGAAGGAAATTTAATGATAAACATATAACATTAATATTATTTAATTAAAAAAGGATAAAAATTAGTGATTTTTAACATGATTACAGGGATATGGATAATAAATGAGATGCAAATGCTCTCAAGTTTAGTTTACAATTGTAAAAATATTTTACATGGAGATGAGCTAAAGAAGGTGAAAAATGATATCAAAGCTTACTCTCTCATGTGTAAAGGGCTACCATTGGAAGTATTATCAAGGCTTGAAAATTATCAAACTGGATATACAATGTACAAAGCTTTGAAAGTTATATGTGAAGGAGGAAAAGAAATTCAAGACCTTAAGAAACAGAAACTTAAAAGGCAACTTGAATTATTTGAGCACATCTCAGGAGAGACAATTAATCAACTGATGAACAGGTTTGTGCAGCTTAC
>BJCM01065796.1:0-15599 GCA_018326385.1 Flaveria bidentis | reverse complement strand
GCTTCATGTATTTGACCTTTTTATTGGGCCTTTTTGTTTAAATGGTCAAATTGGTTAAATATTGGGCCTTTTTATTCTGGCCCATCTCTCCCTATTTTAATTCTATTGCAGCCCAACCAACCAACCCATTTAAACAAAATCAAAATAAGTTAATTTTAGAGCCCTAAACTTTGGTTCTTCTCCAATCACAGCAGTCAGCAGCTGCGTTTTCTGCAGCCTTCGGTTCTTCTCCATCTTTTGCGACATCGGTTCTGCATTTTTAGGATGTTTAATTACGTTCTAAACTTTAAATTCTAAGTATGTTTTATGTTTATGTTTTGTGTTTATGATTATGAAGTGAAATGTGTCATGCATAATAATAATATTATTAGTTTTTTAAATTTTATCGCCTCGCATACGTGAAGCCCTCGCCTCGCGCTTGAGGCGTAGCGCCTCAAATTTTGCTACCAAAGCGCTTCGCCTCGCCTCGCGCTTTTTTAAACCAAGATTGTAATACATACCAAATGCTTCATTTAAACCAAGATTGTAATACATACCAAATGCTTCACCATGTACAGACTTCTGCTATGACTACATTTGGTGCTTCTAACCCACCTGCGGGACCTAGCATTATGGATAGAGTTTCGCCAATGCCCTCAATGGTTGCAATGGTGAGATATATTTGTTATGTGCTCATCTTACGGTTACATTTATATAAGTATGTCCATATTTAAAATCATGATATCAACCATTCTTACATGGGGTCTATTTATAGAATGGTGAGAATCGAAGTTTGGTTGATGTTAAACCTAGAATCGGAGACGAGTCCATGGAAAAATCCAGAATATGGAAATTAACAGAAATCACAGAACCATCACAATGCCGCTCCTTAAGGCTTCCAGATACTACATCTTCTGCCATGCGGGTATTTCATCAGCCTAGTCATAATTACATCTTGGCTATTTCTATTATTTGATTATTTGAAATACTGGTTTTGGATAATCGGTTTCTTATCACCTGCAAGAAACAAAATCGATTATCTAAAGGTAAATCATAATCACACATCGACCCATCTTTTTTAACCTAGTTTGAGACATTTAAATTCCTTTTCACAAACCATCTATGTTTTTCATAATAATGTCATTTTCAGTCGTTTATATATTAGTATCTTACATAAATAGATTGTGTTTGGGTTACTTGATACCAATCCACCGACCGAACCTGACATGAATTGCAACCCCTAGAAGCACATGTAAACACTATTTTCTGATGCCAGTTTTGTTGCAACTGATTATATGATTTTGGAATATTAAATGACATACACTTTCACCTATAATATCCACCATTGTAGGTTTCAAGGTTGATTTACACAAATTCGGGCCTTGCCATATTGGCTTTAGCAGCCAATGCTGTCCATAAACTATGGAAATGGCAGCGAAATGACCGCAATTCAACTGGGAAGGTAATTTTCTTCTTTTTAATATTTAGTACTACTACTATTGTAATAAACTACTATTATTATAATTAGTATTATTTTTAATTCTCAATCCACTTTCCCGACTTGACATATTTAATTCATCTTTTCTAGGCTACTGCAAATGTTGCTCCCCAGTTATGGCAACCAACAAGTGGTATCTTGATGACAAATGTTATCAGTGATAACAACCCTGAAGAAGCTGTATCGTGTTTTGCACTGTCCAAGAATGACTCCTATGTTATGTCTGCCTCTGGCGGAAAAATCTCTTTATTTAACATGATGACATTTAAGGTGAGGCAACTTTTCCATATAATTTATATAAAATTTACTTTTAACACTTTCTTTTTATATGCAGACTATGACTACATTCATGCCCCCTCCACCTGCTGCAACCTTTTTAGCATTTCATCCGCAGGACAATAATATTATAGCCATTGGCATGGATGACTCATCTATCCAAATCTACAATGTTCGCATAGATGAGGTTGTTTATCAGTTTATCTTGTAAAAAATTATGGATGTGTATTCAAAAAACGAATCAGCTTATAATTTTTTTTTTGTGATAACAGGTTAAAACCAAGCTTAAAGGGCATAATAAACGTATAACAGGATTGGCCTTCTCGAACGTGCTTAATGTTCTAGTATCTTCTGGTGCTGATTCACAGGTGAGAGAAACTGGACTGTATTAAATATTTTATATTCAGTTTTGATTGTTCAAATTTTTACAAAAAAGAGCTTTATTTTGTTGCAGTTGTGTGTTTGGAGCACAGAAGGATGGGAGAAACAGACAAGTAAAAATCTGCAAATACCACCTGGACGTGTTGCTGCACCTGTAGTGGATACCCGCGTACAATTTCACAATGATCAAACACAATTGCTAGTAGTCCATGAAACTCAGATAGCCATATATGAAGCACCTAAACTTGAACGCGTGAAGCAGGTCAGGCAATGGGTCAAAACAAGGATCATGTTGTCCAAAAATTTGATAAATTCTTTTCGTTCATTAATCAACTTTAACTAAAACAGGTTTGATTCTGGCTCTAGTCATGAATTATTGACATATTTGTTATTTCTTTTTTTATTATTCGTTAAAACAGTGGGTCCCACCAGAAACAAGTGGCTTGATCACACACGCTACTTATTCATGCGATAGCCAATCAATTTACGTGAGTTTTGAGGATGGTAGTGTTGGCATTCTTACTGCATCATCACTCAGATTACGATGCCGAGTCACATCCGCATCATACTTGCCAACCAGTCCAAAGTAAGTATTTTAATTTCTATTACAAGGGCATAATGTATTTTCCCACATTAACCGATGTTTACTTTTTGCAGTTCAAGGGTGTATCCCCTTGTGATTGCAGCACACCCAACCGAACCCAATCAGTTTGCGTTAGGATTGACCGATGGTGGTGTGGTAGTACTCGAGCCGCTAGAATCAGAAGGGAAATGGGGCACCTCACCGCCACTTGAAAATGGTGCTGGACCAAGCGGTTTGGCCGCTGGTGCAACAAGTACAACTGATCAAGCACAAAGGTGATATTTATGACAAGAGATAGGTACAGCAGTGAGTGTAGGGCAGTGATACCTGGAATATGTAGTGTTATAGACCTTTAGAATCAGGTATAGATGGTGTAAAGCAAATCTTTAAAGATATGTTGTCAAGAAGTTGTGTCTCAAGTTGTCGGTTTCGGTAGTGAGTTATACAAGGGTTTTTATGACTTGTGTCGATATCAACTCTTTTTAGTTTAATGAAATGTAACCTTATTATTATAACTACTGCTGCTGCTGTTACTCTGAATAATTGAGGAAAGGGTTTTGTTTTTCTTTATGGATGCTAACCATGCTATTGTGAGGTTTGAGCTTTTCAGAATCAGGCTTTAGAGACATTTAATTGGCTGTTAGGAAGCCGTTTGTTAACGATTTCAAGGAGCATATCTAAAATGTTGATAGAACTGATTCTTGAGGATACATGGTAAAAGTAACCAATGGGTCATGACTTTAGTAACTTCGTTGTAATTTAATTGGTTGTTGCTAAGTGATTTTGAGGTTATAGGTTCAAGTTATGGGAAACGACCTCCTGCACAAAATGTAGGATAAAGCTTTGTACATAAAATTGCAAAGCGGTCCGGCCCTTACCTGGTCCATGCTTAGATCATGTGCTAAGTTAAGCATCGGGTGCGTTATTTACTATGTTTTCTATCAGAAGTTTATTCTCATCTTAGACATGTCTAGATACCTTTTGGTTAGTAACATGCCTGAAGATGCTTGTTGACTCACTTGAAAAGTAAATATAAAGGCAGTTTGCTCGTTGACTAATATAAATTTCAGATCCATATTTGATTTCTCGTATCAATTCCTTGTATATTGGTAGCTTGTCTTATGCTATTGAGACTTCTATGATTGTTCTTACTTGTTACTTAGAGATTTGTATAAGCAGAAACATACATAATCATCCAAAATTTGAAAAAAAGACTCATCTCTTTGATAAAAGATTGATTCGAGTTAAAGGTAAGGTGTGCTTGTTGCTCAAATAGGCCATTATTAACCGAGTCAACTCCAGAAGACTCAAGTAGAAACATTCTCTAGGTAGACATTTTGGATGATTATTATCGTAAAAAAGAACAACTAAATCTAGAATAGATAATATTTGTTAGTCCATTTTAATCAACATGTTTTAATAGATAATGATCAGAATTGCCATTCAAAGTATTAATTGTAGAAACAATTTATCAGTGAATGTGAATTTGGTATTAAAAAACTCACGTGATCCTTTAATATCTTGCTAATCAACGAGAGTATGTAAAACACAACTTATGCTGACCATGTGCTCTTTAAGGGATAAAAGGTTATAGGAAATGGTTGGTGGAAGCTAAAGCACAATACACCTTTATAAGAGAGACGCAAATGCTTACTATTTCGTCACTCCCTCGAAGATTTCATACATATAGAATGTCATGTATTGAACGAAAGAAAATAAATATATACTTTTTATTTTACATCTAAAAGCCTCGTAGATCTCATCCATAACCAATTATTATACCATCAATACATGTATGATATTCGAATAAGTTCTTAGAAAAAGAAAAAAGAAAAAAAACACAATCCACATAAATTTTAGTAACGAAAAATAACTGTATGAGTTGAAAAAGTCAAACATGAGAAGAGTATAAGAAAATTGAATAATAGTTTGGGGGTTAAATTGAAAAAGTTTCATAAAAGCAACACTCGTCATACCACTCATACATAAAGTTGCGATACGATACCAATATACCATACAATCATACATTCGCCATTTTTGATTTCCTTAAAGCGTTCACTTTCCGCGTAGATCAAAGCTTCTTCCACCGTTGTAATCAACCTTTACATTCTCTCACAAATCAATTGTCGGTAAGTTTGTTATCAATCTCTCTCTCTCTCTCTTTGCGTGTGTATTTCCATCGGTTTATTTGTTTTTGAATCGCAATTATGAGAATCATTTTGGAATTGATCATTACCTGTAGGTTGAATTGAATCGAATGATTGTAATATGAGTGCTGAAATTTAGTTTTAACGTTGATTTTGTGTTCTGTGACTCTGTGAGTCAGATTTCTCGATTTTACGTGTTTGTGACTGTGTTTATGAGGACAGAAATGATTTGTGATTGTAATCGAGTATGAATCTGTAATCTGATACCTGAATAATAGTTATAACGTTGATTTTGTGAACTGTGATTTCAGATTTCTGAATTTTAAGTGTTTGTGAGTGTGATTGTGTGTTTAGAACATGTATGGTTTGTGATCCTGTAATCGAGTATGTATATGTAATCTGAGACTGGAATTATAGTTTTGATGTTGATTTTGTGTGATTTCATTTCAGATTTCTGAATTTTAGGTGTTTGTTTGACTATGTGTTTATGACTTATGAGAACAGAATGACTTGTGATTGTAATCGAGTATTAATCTGTAATTGAAGACCTGAATTTTCGTTTTGACGTTGATTTTGTGTGCAGTGATTTAGATTTCTGAATTTTACGTGTTTGTGTGTGTGTGTGTGGCTGTGTGTTTTTGACAACAGAAATGACTTGTGATTGTAATATAGTATGGATCTGTAATCTGAGACCTGAACTTTAGTTCTGACTTTGATTTTGTGTGTTGTGATTCAGATTTCTGTATTTTACGTGTTTGTGTGTGTGACAGTGTGTATATGAGAACAGAAATGACTTGCGATTGTAACTTGTAATCGAGTAATACCTCTTAGAGCATTTTGATGAATGAATCACAATGTTACAGATTAAACTGCAAAAGTTAAAATGGATCAATTTACTTAAAATTTAAGAAATTATCAGGATTACTAATTTGCGACTGTCTCTTGAATGAATGGTGATTTAACAGGCGGTTCATATCAATGTCTACAAGCACAATTAGGAAGGCGATTGGGGTTGTTAAAGACCAAACTAGTATAAGCATAGCCAAAGTTGCAGGCAATGTAGCACCGGATCTCGAGGTACTTATAGTAAAGGCAACAGGCCATGACAGTGAGCCAGCTGAGGAAAAATACATAAGGGAGATCCTTCATCTTATATCTCAATCTAGTGGATATGTAAGTGCATGTGTTTACAATATTTCAAAACGGCTGAGCAAGACCCATGATTGGGTTGTTGCATTGAAGGCGTTAATGCTTGTACACCGGTTATTAGTTGATGGGGATCCAAGTTTCGGACAAGAGATAATGTTTGCAAGCCGAAAAGGGGCCAGAGTTTTGAATATGTCGGATTTTCGTGTTGAGGCCCTTTCGAATTATTGGGATCATTCAAGGTTTGTGAAAAATTATGCTCTTTATCTTGATCAGAAGCTTGAATTCATTGCATTTGAACGAAAGCTAAGCCCAACAGGGTTTAGAGATGATCATGGTTATGGATTTAGTCATAAGTCGAAATCTTACGGTGATTTATATGATTCAGTGGTACGTGGTGATAAAAAGGGGACAAAAGTGGCAATAACTCCGGTGAGGGAGATGAAGGCCGATAGAGTTTTGGAGAGGTTGAATAAACTGCTTCGGCTTATTGATCGCGTGTTATCTTGTAGGCCTGTTGGAATTGCAAAAAGTAGTAAAATGGTGCTTGCTGCTTTGTATCTTGTTTTGAATGAAAGCTTTTGGATTTATGCTGATATATGCGAGGCGTTAGGCGTTTTGCTTGATAGGTTTCCAGAAATGGAATATGGTAATTGTGTCAAGACTTTTGATCAATATGTTAATGCAGCTAAAACGATCGATGAGCTTGTTGATTTTTATAGTTGGTCAAAGGAGTTAGGAGTTGCTAGAGCTTCAGAGTTCCCACAAGTGCAGAAGGTTACTGATAAGCTTTTGGGGACACTAGAGAGATTTTTAAGGGAAAAGAAGAATAAGCTCAAGAAGCATATGGAAGAAGGTTATAAAGAAAATGGACAATCACCACCAGACACAGTGGCGGTGACTGCAGATCTATTAAATCTGAAAGATGACATAGTGCCACCCGTGGCTAACCATAACAACTCTTTGGCAGTTTCTTTGTTTTCTGGACCTAAAACGGTTGGAACTACAGGTTCATGGGATGTTTTTTCTTACACCAGTGAGTCTGACAAGGCGCCCATGTGGCAGACACCGTTGGCGGCAGGTGGAAAAGCCGACTGGGAGCTGGCGTTGGTGGAATCCACTACTTACCCGTCGAAACAGCAGGCAGGTGGTGGTGTTGATCCTGTAATGCTGAATGGCATGTATAATCAAGGAGCAATGACACGGCATGTTGGCTACAATCAGGTGAGCGCGCCAGCAGTGTTAGCATTGCCAGCACCGAGTGAGAAGATGCAGCCGGTGGTGGACCCACGAGACCCTTTTGCAGCGTCGCTCATGGTCCCACCACCGCAGTACATGCAACTTGCTGACCTGGAAAAGAAAAAGGGGTTCCTTGTGCAGGAACATCAAAATCAACATCAACATCAACATGAATGGCAATCATATGGCAAGATTAATGGTGGTGTTGCTACTTACAACGGTATGGGAAAACAAGCAGCCTACAACTATGCACATTACTGATCAAGTAAGATTTTCAGTCTTAAGCTAATTAGTATTGGTAAGACGGGTACGTAGACGCACAAGAGGGGTTCTTCATGTTATTAATATTTAATCCTAGAATGAAGTTTTCTTTAAAGATATTTTCGAGTCGTTTTACACCCGAGTCACGTAAAAAGAATTTTGTCACAGGAAATAATATTGCTGTTGTATGATTTTGGCAGGTTTTTAATAAAAATACACCATTAGGGGTCTTAGACACTGGTAGATGTGTTTTTGGTAATTATTTACTAAGGTTTCTTTCCTAATGACTGTCACAACCCCGTCACAGAAAAACTTAAAGGCCCACCAACATATGTTTATCCAAAGATACTTTGATTAATAGGAAAAATACCTAAGAAAGTCTAATGAAACACAAAACCCGTAAGTAGGGGTGTGTATGTACGGCTTGATTTGGTTATGAAGCTAGAGTCAAACCCTATTTTTGGGTTTCTACATTTTCTTAACCGATTGTTTTGATCGTAAACGGTTTGGTTAATTCAGTTATTACTTTTGTACGTGAGTGGATTCAAGTTAATTTATATTAACAAATGCGGGTTCTCAGCTTTCTGCCACGGGGTGGTGGTTATTTTAATTTATAGTTTGATTATTCGATTTGTCTAATTAACCTAGATTAAGTCTTGTAATTTGACCTGAGGTCTGCAAATCTCATCGGACCAATGGTTAGAAATTAAACCATAGAACAGAGGGTTGAAAGTGTCTAATCAGAGTTAAGGATTTGATGTAATTAAGTTTGTTGGTGGTTCTTGACAACGGTTACGTAGGATTCGATTTTTTCTAATTACCCTATGATTATTACACACCCTATTATACTTTTAGCCTTTCATTATTGTAATTAGCCTACGATTTTTTTTCTAATTACCCAAGGATTAGAGCATTCACATTTGATTTCCCATAGTTATCTCCTTATTCAAATTTGAACAAAATAAAATGTTATCATTTTGTTCGCATATGAGTATCGGAAGATGCATCATGTGGAGGGTGATGGCATAACAAGAAACCATATGGTTTCAACCTTTTACCATTAATATTATAAGGAAATGTATATCTAATAAGTAACCAATGTCCAAGATAAGATGGTCGATGGACTAACTAGGTTGTGATTAATACATGTTAATTTCTTTCACTATTTATTTAAGTAAAATTGTAAAAGAAATCCAAAAAAACACGTGATTAGATAAACCACATCAAATAAAGAAGCTTGTCCATTTCATAAACACTTGTCATCAAACTCATATGATTACTCACTCATTCACATGATATAAACACATCATATACAGAAGCTCACCATCATGAAATGGACACATCCTTACACAATGTTATCATTTTAAACAAACCAGACTCCATCTTCAACTTCAATCTAGGTTATTGGAAAACCTCAGAACTAGAGGAAGGACCTTTAAACGCGCATTTTCGAAGATATAGGATGAGAGGAGGTTGCAGCAACAGATTATACATAGTGCATACATCATTACTAGGGGCAGCCCAAGGGAGTGACGACTAGGGGTGTTCATCGGATCGGATTTCGGATTATTCGGATTTGAAAATTTCATGACCCTATCCGAAATCCGATCCGATCCGAATAAGAATATCTCTATCCGATCCGAATCTATCCGAATTCAATTCGGATCGGATTCGGATATATCCGAATAAACCAAATAACAATTTTTCCTATTTTTTGTTTTTATTTTTTTTTTCTTTGCTAATTTTTTTTCTTAACATTTTATAAGTTTAATTTAGAATAACAATCGAATATTATATAGTTGTTTAGGATTAGAGGACTAGAATGTGTCAAGATTTTTAAGTATTAAGTTGAAAACATAATAAGTAGTTGAGTAACGACTGTTGGGCTAAAAACATAATTAAATTCTTATTCGGATTAATCGGATATCCGAATAACCCGAATAAAATAATTGTGAAATCCGAATAAAGAATTCGGATTAGGATGAGATCCGATCTAAATATTCAAATAAGAATTCGAATCAATATATTTGGATTCGGATACAGATCGGATTTCGGATATCGGATTTTTTGAATATCCCTACTGACGACCGGTCGGAACCCAATCTTCCAAGTGGCCTAAATTTTTTTAATATTATTTATATAATAATATTTATTTATTTAAAAAAATTATCTCTAGAATTGACCTATTACACATGTTAAATTAAGCAATTAGCTTATTAGACACTTTAAATTTGGGGTTAAACCAGTTAGTTAATTTGATTAACCTATCAGGCATAATCAACGAAAAACCTTTTAAAAAATAAAAAAAAGATATTAAAATAAATTTATTTTGTTAATTCTTAGCATTAGCCCTGATCATTACATCAAGAACTATTACTCATTGTCAAGATAATCTAGAATCACAACAGCCAGTAATTGTGCCATGATCATGCTTCGCTATTATTTCATATTACTTTAACTCTCCTTTTAGTGTTTATACTCATCAAACTTTGATTAATTAAAAAAAACCGAAATCTTGTCCATAAAATATACATGCTACATAAATCATTGCTTTAATACAAGTAATTGAAACCTGAATAAAACCAAAATTTTTAGACCACAATAGTAGGACCAATTATTGTACCGTAATCAATTGAAGAACCCCTTTCACATGTAACGTGTCATGAAAATAATTGAAGAAACATTACTTTTCTTGATAAATAAAATAAAAAAAGGATTCCTTCTTCCATCAACATCTTGACAATAGACAAATCATATGAAAAGCTTTGATCAGGCCTCCATATGCCTCAAAAATCACCATTTTAACTAGGGATGGTAATATCACGAGTTTTGGACGTATATAGTAGGGTACGTTTAGTTAATGGAAGTTGTCGGAATTTGAATTGGAATTTAACAGATTTACTTAAAAATACAACAAATGTTTAGTTGGTACATTTGTTATGAAATTAGAATGTAAAAATAATCCCAAAGCTACGGTTATAATTGGTTCCAAACTTCTTTCTAGTATATGGTTTCAATTCAGTTTGGGTTGACTCGATTCGCCAGTTTTGGTTCACGAACCGATTTTTGCGCACCCCTAACCCACATTGTACGTTTTGGTATTCTTACTGGTGTTTTTTATAGTTTCAGTTAGGTGATCTAAAATCAATTAACTAGATCTAAAACTTTAGTATTTATTGTATTGCTAGATCAATCCCACTTGAATTTCTGTGATTCAAAACAAATTTGATGTGAACTCTTGATTATTGATTGGGTTCTAATTTCATACGCTAATTTAAATTTTCTTAAATCAAATAAGATCAAACTAGTTTAAACTAAATTAACACCAAAATTCAATTGATTTGATTCAAGGTAAGAATCACAAGTGGTGGTGGAGGTGGCGGTTGGTGGTTTTGGTAGACAATTGCTAGCTGATGGTTGCGGCGACAGGCGATGGTGGGTGATGTATGGCAACGGTCAACGACGCGGGCAACGATATTTGTTAGAGCCACGATGAGTGGTAGAGGCCGGGGGTATTTATGGTATTCAAAAACATTAATGTGAAATCTTTCAAAATACTAAGAGGATTTTGAATTTAGTCAAATGTAAGATTTGATTGAAATTAAATGAAATTCGAAATTCCATGAAAGACACTAAGAAATGAAATCTAAAACCCAATAACTTTAAATTATAATGAATTCCAACAAACCAGGCGCCTCGTATCAATCTTATATATGATTTTATTATGAGAATTTTCAAAAAACACTTCTTATTATATTATATTAGATTTTTATATAAGACTATTACCAAAGAAATTTAGGAATATAAAAACTGAATATTAACGAGTTAAGGAGATTACTCTATTAAAGAACAATTAATTAAAAAAGATGTTTACAAGTTAATTTAGATGAATGAGTATATGCTCAAGTAATAGAGTTAAATATTACGTAACACCATTCATCTCATACATACGCATATATTAAAACAAATCTCATATATATGTTTGTATTCACTGAGGATTACCGATCCTTATTTATATAATTACACTAAAAATCACGAATATTTATATATCTTATTTTTAATCAAATATATTTTTTATATCTTTATCATTAATTATTTTTCCTCTCATCCACTTACAACCACTTTAAAAAATATTAAAAAAATTATTAAAAAATGTATAGGACTTAAACAGTGTTTCCTTAAATATACAGTCTTAAATATTTCAAGTTTTTGGTATTAGGGCTATTTATGAGATGAGTTGAGCCAAGTAGAGTTTTGCTTGTGCTTCGCTCGTTTACAAACCGGACATGGTTTTTTTTGTCACCCTTATTTATGTTAAGGCCGCGATATACGAACACCCAGTCAGTTGTTATGCGGACACCCTTTAAATTTTTTTCACGGGCCGTATTGGTTTGCGAAATACCAAATCATGAAATTACAAAATGTTACGGCCCATACTGATCGTTACGACCCGTAATAACTTTAATTTACGGGGTCACAACAAAGCTTATGACCGTAAGTAAAATTTTAATTTTTTGCTTTAAAATTTTATTTTTTCAATAAATGTTTTTTAATATTTTAAAATCAATTAGGTTATAGTACCTTTTAGTTTAATATAAATTAATTTATAAAATTTGTAAATAAGTATTTTATAAAAGCAAAAGAAAAAAATAAAGATAAAGAATTTGAATTTATTCTAAAGGTATAAATAAAAGTAAACAAAATAAACTTAAAATTATTGTATGGGTATGTTATTGATGCATCCAATTTATTTTATCTTCTCTATATCTTTGTATACATACATATAAATACATGAAGAGAGATAGAGATAATAAGATGTCTCAATAACATTATTGAATGTTTATATAATCTAACATTTATTTTTATAGCCTAATTAAATTTAAAATATAACATGTCTATATTGATTATTGAGATATTTTATTTTTCTTTATATGAATATATTATAAATACATATATTGGTTATTTGTATATTTTTTTTCTCTCTACACACACATATATATAGAGAGAGAGAGAGAAGAAAAGGAAGAATGATGCTCTAATAACACAAATTACTAATGTTTTTTTATAATTCACTTACAAACATTTCATATAATTAAACATATACTCACAAATTTATAGAAAATGGAATGTGAATAATCCAACTAAAACATTTATTTATATAACTTATAAATAAGTGTTTTATAAAAGTAAAAAATAAACCCAAAAATATTATTAATTAATAAATCATAAATGAATGAAAAATTTTAAAATATCAAAAAATAAAAAAATCAGAATTTTACTTAAAGTCATAAGGCTCATTACGACCCTGTCATTACGAGCCGTAAAAAATCATGAAAATACAGGCCATAATGGACAATACGGCCCGTAAAAAAACATGAATTGACTGATTTGATATATACAGACTAATACGATCCGTGAAGATCCGTATTTAAGGCGTGCAAATATCACTCGATGAATCTATAAGAGACCCTTCTATATTAATAGGGCTACAAACGAACTAAACGTTCAGCGAACAGTTCGTGAACCGTTCGGCGGGAAGTTCGTTTATGTTCGTTCGTTTAGTAAATGAACGAACATGAACAAGAAATATTCGTTTGTTTAGTTAAACAAACGAACATGAACACAAGTCGCATTCGTTCATTTATGTTCGTGAACGTTCGATAATGTGTTCGTTTATATTCGTTAATGTTCGTTCGTGAACATTCGATAATGTGTTTGTTTATGTTCGTTAAGGTGTTCGTTTATATTTTTAATTATTGTGTCGGTTATTTTTATGACTATTATATCAAGTATTTTTTGATATTTATGTTAACTACTTATTTATTTTTATTGATTTTATGTAATATTTGTAATAAAAAATATTAATTTTATTCTAAAATAAATCTATAATAATTTGTATTCGTTTGTGTTTATGCGTTTTTTGTGTTTGTCATGTTCATTAACAGTTGTTTGTGTTCGTTTGCTTTTGTTTGTGTTCATTTGCGTTCGGTAAGTGTTCATGAGCATGATTGTTTTCTTAATGAACGAACACAAACAAAAAATCTCGTTCGGTAAATATTCGTGAACAGTTCATAAACAAATTTATTTCTTAACAAACGAACACGAATAAGACCTTGTTCGTGTTCGTTCAGTTCGTTTGCAGCACTATATGTTAACCCACCCTCCCCCTTCATCAGATACTTTGAAATTTGGCAGTTTCTTCATCTTCAACCCCCACCAACTTTAACTCTTGAATGCTACCCCACCATTTCCATGTCCATTTCCATATCCATTTCCATGTGTTTGTGATTGTGAGGGTGGGTTTTCATCACGTGTCCTCTTTCTTCTACCATCCCCCTGTTTCAATTATCCTCCACCCATTCAATCTTTCAATTAAAATCAAGCATCTTTCACTCTCCCCCCATCACCATCAATCTTTATCTTCTCATACACCAATCCATCGCTCTTTTCTTTAAATTTCGTCAATTTGCGTCGATACCCATTTCAATTTCACTATCCATTTAGTCATTTTGTTCATCTTTCGCCTTCAATTCGCTATTTTGTTTCAATCTTTTGTCGAAGATGCCGAGGCCGTTTGAGTGTGCGAAAAGGTCTTGGCACAGTGATAGACATCAGCCCCTTAGAGGTTTCGTTATTCAACAGATTTTTAGGTGAGTTTTGATTGATTTAATGTGAAAAAGTTATGATCTTTATGATAAATATTTTGGTTTTGAGTAATGCACACCATGTGTTTGATCAGAGTTGTCGATGAAAACCATAGTTCTGTTACTAAAAAGAACCGTGAGTGGCAAGAGAAACTGGCTGTTGTTGTGTTGAAATCTGAGGAAATCTTGTACTCTAAAGCCGATTCGGAGGTACCCATTGTCTACTTTTTGTTGTAATCTGTTTAAACGAACAAACATACTCGGGATAATCTCACCTGTGCTGTGTTTAAACGAACAAACGAACAAACACACTCTCATGACCCTTCGAGTAGCTGTGTTATGAGTGGGATTATAAGTTTATACTGTGTATGCTTGTTTGTTTGTAATTCAATCGTCAAAATCAATTTTTTTTGTTTTATTAATATCAAACGTGTCACTGGTACACTACGTTTAGGCCGAGTACTTAGACCCTGAGACGTTGTGGGATCGTTTGAACGACGCCATTGACACCATCATAAGGAAAGATGAGACCTTGGAAACTGGTGAATTCTTGCAGCCTTGTGTTGAAGGTACACCTTTTTAAGTTTTTTTCAAATTCTTGAAACTTCAAATTAATGATTGTTTCATGATATTGAGTGCATATTCTTACTTGTATTGTTATGGTGTTCAGCTGCTCTTAATTTGGGCTGTGTGCCTGTAAAATCAACAAGAAGCCAAAGAAACATTAATATCAGAAGCTACCTAAGCCCAAGAAACCAAGAATCTGGTCAAAATGGTTTCCAACTTCAACCGCGAATGCCCCAGTTGGGATTTGATAACACTCACATAAACCCGAACAATATAATTATTGGAACACCAGTATTCCAGACAACGCGTGAGTCCTTACCTTCTTTTCAAACGGGTCGTACAGAAAGATTGTTGTTGTATGATAAAGATAGCAATGGTTCAAAGAGACAATGTAGAACTGCATTGGTGGAATGTGATTTGTCTCTAAGGTTGGGTCTTGTTTCAAGTGATGAAAGAGGGTTGACTATTGTGGATGATGTTGACTCGGGTCAAAGAAGCAAGGAATTCTCCTTGTTTCCTTTGAATTCAGAGGCTGATGAAGGTGGGATTTTGATGACAGATGTTAGGAAGCGAAAAACAGTAGGCGAAGCGCAGAGTTTTGTGCATTTAGAGCGCGATTTTGACCCGATTAAAGAGAGAATGAAAAGACAAAGTTTGTAGTTGTGTATTTCCTTATGCAATTCTTTGAAATGAAATGAGAAAGAAGGTTTCATTAGGCTTTTTAATGAGGGTTTTCTAAATTTTCTTGTTTTGTTATGCTTGATTTGAATATCGGAATAGGAAGAGAGACATTAGTATTAAGCAGAAATTAAAGTTCTTGAATTGTGTATAATATATAGGCGTGTGATATATTGTTTATATATATATATATATATATA